>CAJUYI010001729.1:16369-45950 GCA_910591695.1 Galerucella pusilla
TCTATTTATATTGATGTATTTTTGACGGTGCGATTCTTTTCAGACACCAGAAGCCGGCCACAAAGTGTCTCGTCCATAGACAAAATAAAAGAGACGGATTGAAGTATGGGCGGTATAAGGCACAACGTTTCTGCGCAACTGACCCGCGCATCGAGAGGCTTCATTCGTGAGAACTACAAGACTTTTTACAAAAGGGAAATAGAATTAAAAAAAAAATTTAAAATGCTATAAATTATATTTCACTCCACTATTTATCCTTCTATGTCGATAAATATTATGAAATATCCTAGTATATCAACTGTTGAGTCATTAAAAACGAAAATATACAAAATCAATCATACATTGGCTGGTGTGAATCTAGCTTCTGCTTGTCAAAGTCATAGTGAAAGTGTCAATAATTATTCTACAAAATGGTGAGTGGGATTTAAAATTAGTTTATTTATAAATTTATTACGGATTTTAGTTCTAATTAAGGAAATAAAAGTAAGTAAACCTATCATCAATATCATCACCAAATATAATACGTCATAGTTGTATTGCAAAAAATTGTATTGCTTGGTAAATATTTTTGGCCACTTAGCAATTTGTAGTAAGAATAAAACATTTTTAAACTTTCCATCTGATATCAATCAAAGTGAACAGTGGTACAACATTTTAGAATTTCCTTCTACATCAAAGGATCAAAGGTTGTGTAAATATAATTTTAATAATAATGCATTTACAGGTTCATTATGCAAAACACTTATTAGATTTGTTTTACCTTTGCAAACCTTAGATCATACACTACTACCAAAAGTAGTTGAACATAATAATAGTTACCCAAGCTTTTGAAAATACTGTAGCTATTGCCTGTGAAATGAAAGCTAATTTTTTTTAACAATAATGATAGCCTCAAAGAAACTCATCTACCTAACAAATTGTAACTTAAGGTAATGCATTAACTATTTTGTTTCAGACCTGTTCCTGTCTTCATAGAAATGGAGAATCTACTTTTTAACTTCTTTTTATTTAAATTTTTGCAGTTTCTGTGAATAATTTTAAAATAATGTGCAATTGGATGTGATATTGGATTAACTTACCTAAATATAATTTGAGTTTACTAAAAATATTTTATTTTGTGATTAATAATATGTAAATGTTCGATGAATTGATGATAATAATATAGATGTAGATTATTTATTATATTATGTGCAGTTTAATAAAAATTTTTAATTTGTGTTGCATCCTCATTCATTTAATTTATGTGTCTCAAAATTGTTTATTAATTATAATCATTTCATTATTAAAAATTTTAGTTTTAATTTTTTGTAAAGAAATAATTATATAATAAACAATTTTTAGACAAATTGTGAGATTTACATACCCACCATCCCAACTAACAAATTCAAATATCCCGCCCAACAACCCTTCCTGGTGCGCTTCGATCGACGTGATACCAACTGTTACTACAGGGTCGACAACTCTCATTATATTATATTTCTCTATGGTCTCGTCTTAAAGCGCTCTTAATGCTAACTCGACTGGAGTATGTTGCGAACATTCATACTGAATTGAAATCTTAGTAAATAATAAGACGTTTGAAAATGTGCTTACTCGAACTTTCCATTATTAACCATGCATAATCGATTATACTCCACTGGAAAAATCAAACGAAATACCTTCTAAGTAAACGGAATTTCTCAAAGCATTATGGACTAACAAATATCCGAAGTAAGTAGATTTTCCACTGTAATTTATTACAGAAGCGCAACTCTCGTCAAGGTAATCACGGTATCAGAAGTAAATTACTCGACACGTGATGATCCAGACTCATTCATCTCTGAAGGATGATCCTAAGCTTACAAGTCTTTATATAAGGGATTTAGTACAACACTGCACCGGAGTGGTGCTTTAGCGTGTAATGCCTTTTAAGATTTGTTTTTAAACTCAACAGAAAGATACATTATTAATTTTGATTCTGAAAATAACATACAAAGTGTAAACATTCGAACAATATATTTTTGAGCAAATATTTGAGCTTGAGATATATACGTATAACATATGGCCTACAGCACAATATTGTTTTTCCGTGAGTGTTTGCAGAATTCAAAAAAATGTCCGATACTTTTGCATGCGATGACGTGTTGTCCAAGAAATGAATTAGTTCATTTTTATTTTTGGGAAAAGAACTCGACACTGAAGGTGCTAACTTCTTAAACTGACGTTAATAATTCATGAATTCTTAGCTTGCCATCATTAACCATCCCGTAACTGGAAAAGAGTAGAGACACACCCCATGTCTTACTATAAGTGGCGGGTTACAACTGTCGTTCATTGGTGCTGTGGAATAGGTCATCAGATAGAGTTCATTTAATACCCTTCTTGGTGTGCGTCATCGATTGTTAATGTCCTTCTAACACATTACGTTGGAAGAAATGGAAAAAAGGCAGGTCCGTTCTGTGATTAATCCTAATCAAAATATCACAATAATGAACCGTTTGAATGTATTACAAACGTTAACCTTAATCTTTGACTTGAAAAATTTGATTAGTTGATGTTTAGATTACGCGCAAGCGCGACCTACCAATCGTGACGAATTACAGCATTTAAAATGGGATGCAGGCGTATCTTTGGTATTGGCAATGTGTCTTACGTCTTCTTCTAATGTCCCACTGACAGTTCTCGTCAGGTCTGTACTTTAGGAGCGGGTACACATACAACACGCCTCTTTCAACTGCGCATTACTCAAGACTTCAAAATTTAGTAGTAACTTAACAATATTGAAATAAATATGTAGATATCATAAATATTAAACTAAAAAAAAACAAGAAAACCCAGGCCCAAACCCGGTTGATCAAAGTGTAACTATGTATAGAAATATCAGAAAATAAGAAATAAAAAACTGAGAAAAAAACAAGAAAACTCAGGCCCAAACCCGGTTGATCAAAGTGTAACTATGTATAGAAATATCAGAAAATAAGAAATGAAAAACTAAAAAAAATAAAAGGTAGAACGTGTCGCGGGACACACGGTAGGAACTTTAGTTCCTTTCAAGCAAAAGTTATGTAATACATCTGATGTTATAGATACACAATTTGCATATTCTTTGGTGGTTGAGTAGTAAGCACACCAGACTCTCACACGGTAGACCCGGGTTCGATTCCCCGCGAGGAATTTTTTTTATTGTTAATTTTATTTTTAAATAATCATTCTGCTTGCATTAATAACGACAACAGGTAGACGTTTGAAATATTTAGCAGAATATTCATTATTATAGATAATGGTATGGTACCCTCCATGACGGAGTCCGACCGGCAACATCTACTTATAACAACATCGTATATTTAAGAAGGAAACCGTAGCATTATACAAATTGGACATTCGTTTACCACAAAATTAGTGGAAACATAAAATTGAATTGTTAAATTTTTAATTTGGAGTTATATCACAGTTTATAGAAATTTTTATTTTCTAGATTTTTTCCTAAGTGGGTCGTAGAAAAAATATGCTGCTCGACTCGTGTGGATTGTCCATATCGCACTTAAACGATTGAGCACTCCGCCTACGGCGTCGTGCTTCATCTTCGTCCTCGTGCGATATGGCCATCATATCCACACTAGTTGCACAAATTACAATTTCTTTCAAAATATGCCCTTTTACATTTAAAAACTACCTGCCAAATGTCAAATCAATTTATCAATCCATTTTGAAGTTATCGAATTAAAACATTCAAGTTTTCAAAATTTCAACACCCTGTATTTCGAAAAGTAGCTAGACCCCTTAATCGCGCAAAAAAAATTATGGAAATAATAGTAAAAATTTATCCGAACAAATTCAAGTAGATCACTAGCACTGCGAATACCAGCTTTGCATAGAATTTCAATATAGCATCGGTGGTTCAGTGGTTAGAATGCTCGCATTGCACGCGGGCGGCCCGGGTTCGAATCCGGGTATGAGCATATTTATTATTATGAATCGCTGCTTCGTAAACGAGAGAGAGACTAAGGAGGCACAAGCACGCAAAAGCAAGGCACATAACGAAGCAATGTAACATAACGCAGCGTAACGTAACGCGTAACGGTCAGATCTTTTGCGTCGCGACCCCTGGTCGCTCAAACATAACCTGGCGTAAAGAACTAAAGTTCCAAAAACAAAAAACCTATCACCTAACCGGGTTTCGAACCTACGACCTCTGAGTTGTAAGCTCAATACCCTACCAACTGCGCTAATCAGCTCACATTCGGTCACATCGAATAGAAGGTTAAAGGCTGCTTGGACGCATGCGCACCTCAACTACTAAATTTGTACTTTGTTGTTTACGGTCAATTATTATTTATGAAAAGTGGATATTGATGTTATTTTCATATTTATTCAAATAATGCAAAAATATGCCTAGAGACACGGAAAAACATCAACATTTTGAAAGTTCTCAAGTATTTTCAGTTAGAAAAAGAAGCTGATAATTATCTATTCCATAGCTACTTCGAATTTGGCTGAATACGATCCTGATGATTTTATTTAGATATTAAAATTAAGGTTAGCTATATGTCAGAATAGCAAATAAAATTAACGACATACCCAAAACCCAGATATACGTCACAAACGATGACGCACAAAAAAGGCTATTGAATTTACTATAGCCATGAGAGAACTTTTATGTCAGATTCTGAGGAGCGCTAAGATTGTTGGCTCTTTTTATCTCATGCAGGAATGATCTGCGGATCACGCACTTATTTATTTTGCGGATCCTTGAATTTGATCCAGTCCAACGATTTTGTCAGTATTCATAAACTGAATCTTCTAAAAAGTTTCTTGCGTCCGAAACAGAAAATTTAGAAACTGTGGTAAAATTAAATCCCTTGCTTCTGTATCTGCCTGTTCGTTTACAGGAATTCCAACGTGGTAGGGTATCCACACAACCTGGACAGTTTTTTTGTACCTCTTGTACCTTGAGTATCTTATTCTTAATTATTTGCACCAAGTAGTTTATGGAAAAAATATGCTGGAGACTATCAATGGAAATTAGAGAGTCTGTATTATAAGAAACTGCTGGGAATCATCATTACTAGCAAAAAGCAAGGCTTGATAAGCTGCATATAATTCATAAGTGGAGATGGTAATCTGATTTCAATAGACTCGGTAGGTACAATAACTGAGCCTTTTACCTCATTTTCTATCTACGAAGCGTTTATTCTATTGCTTTTGAGCCATCTGTGTACCATTGAATGCTCGATTGAATGGCATTCTTTCCAAGTCTTGTAATGGCATTTGGATCCCATTACCTCTTGTTGCTTAGTTCCGTAACGAATTTCTTTGAAAAGTTATACTTTTTCATCATACCGTCTTGTGGCATGTCCCAGGTTGTCTGATTTCTGAGAAATGAGAAGGTGTTTTTTTTAATGATTCCCCCTCTAGGTACTTAGTCTGTAACATGTTCTTCATGCAACACTTTCCATCACCATATGTAGAGGGGTGTGTGATGTGATGTGATGCATATACAGGCTAGTCTTTGAATTTTGGAGAAGTTTTCTCTCGTTGTCAATAGGCTAGTTCTACTACTCCACGCAATGGCTCCATAAGTGATGATTGGTCTCACTAAGGCAGTGAACATCCAGCTTGGGATTTTTGGGTTACAACACCAGTTTCTTCCTGTCAGATTCCTGCACACCAGTAGAGCCATTTTTTCCTTATATGTAATCTCCTTTTCGTGTTTGTTCCACAGGACCTAAATACTAGACATCTTGTCTCCATTCAATCTCGTTCTCATTAAGTTTCATGGTTTTGAGGTCGAGTTTTCTTTTCTTAAAGGCTATCAAAATGTTTTTAGTAGGGTTGATGCTAAGTCCCAATTGCCTACACCAGCTATTTGTATAATTCAAACCCTTTTGTACAATATCACAAAGGGTATTTTCGAATTTCCCCCTGACTCATATGACAATATCGTCGGCATATCTTTGGCAGGATATTCCGAGATCCGTCAAACCACACATGAGCTCGTCAACCGTCAGACTCCACATTAATGGGGATGCTACCTCTCCCTGTGGGTATCCTCTGGTGGTGCAGATGGAGACAACGTTTTGGCTCGTCCTCGTCTCTGCTACTCTTGTGGTGAGCAGTTCCGATATCCATTTGGATGTTGTGCCCAGGCCACAACTTTCCGAACACTTTCCCTTAAAAATCAGAATATTATAGAAAACATGTTTTTCTATTCACTGGTAGATCCACAAGCTGAGGTTTTATATTCATTGGTGGATCAACCAAAATTGCAAACCATTCCACCGCTGCTTCGAGATGGTGGATATAAATTGAGTGGTTTTCAAAATGACAATTTAACCACGAAAAGTAAATATCGTAACCAGTTATAGCGAATCATTGAAAAAATGGACAAATAAATAGAAATCAATTTAGAATGTGATGATAAAGTATTAACTACAGTCAGTTGTCAGATATAATGATTTATGGAGTAAACAATAACAACTCGTTTTTTATGTGGCACTGATGACTCTAGCATGTCAGTGCAGTGTCCTTTTGTACTTCAAGTAGTCTAGACACTAGTAGCTACGTATTAGCCATTGTCACCAACCAATTTAATAACTGATGAAATATAACGACTGGAATATTCATCGGGCAAAGTCTGAATCTACGATAAATATATAATACAAATAATGTATACCATTTTGAATTATTAACATATACAGCTACAGCTACAAATGTGGTTGTAAGTGTACCTAGTTAAATATTTATTATCACCTATAATCCGAAACAGTCCTATATTCGTGAAATAGCCCATAAGTAGTTTTTATCTGGATCAATCTCTGCTTAGTTAACGTAACTAGGTATCCCACTAAGAATAATAACTATGGCCTTCCTGCAGCGTATAATCTTTTTATATTACATTCTCAATTTGCTTTAATCTATGGTAGGTTAGTGAAAACCTCACATCGTTGAAACGGAATAAGCGGGAGCAATAACATTGTTCAATTTAATTAGACAGCAGCGTACTTATACGGGGTGTCGCATTAGAAACAGTCCACCTCAAATATTGTTGGCGGGGAGGTTTGTGCGACAAACCCCAAGACAGGTCGATTTTCTTTTCGAGGGGAACAAGTTTTGATAGTTCAGGTACCTCATCACGTCAATAGCTGACAAATATCTTTTCAGCCATTTTAGTAATAAACGAGAAAAGGTTTATAATTTGAAAGGTATAACAGGTTTAATTTTATTCGTAGTATTTAAGACCAGCTGCACCATTTCTTCTTCTAAGTAATACTTCCATAAGTGAAACTTCAGTCAATAAGTGAAACTTGGTATAATTCTGCACCGTGTCTTATTCAGCCTTATTTAGTCGACTAAAGACAGGATGTGCCAGGCGGACAGGGATTTTGATTTAGGTAAAAATTGAAATGTGACACTAAATCCTTATAATGGGGATGACGATTATGATATATAAGATATGAACAATATAAAATATAATCAAGTAAATGGAGAGCTGCCTCTTCCAGTGATTTATGCCCAGTGTTCATAGATAAAACTACAAAGGATGCACGCTGCGGCACTTATTCCACTAATGACGAGACTGTAGGTATATTTGATGCATTGTGTGGCAAAATATAAGATCATCGAGTGTAAAAAACAAATGGGATAACGTGGGCAGAAAAATATGCTGCGTGGGATAAAATAACTAGAGAGTTCAATGCTAATGCGCCCGTAGTTACACCCAGAAACAAAGCTGCGTAAAAAAAATTATATACAAATAAAAAGGCTCATTTGAGAAAATTTGCTGCAGACAAATCTTGTATGGGAATCATATTCCTGGGAACACCAAATTCAATTAATTCCATTTCGTAAAGGTCATCAAACGCTTTATATCCATTAATAATTTCATTATATGAACTAACCTATATATATTTTGATAATTTTGTCTGCCAAGTGCCAAGACAAAACTTCACTTTCACATAAGTAGAACTTAAGTAGAACCTACACTTCGACTTACGTTAAGAACCACTTTCGACGCGGTGCAGTCACGCATATTTCCTAAGTCTTACTTGAATGCTTAAGTAGCACTGGTGCAGTTGGCCCTTAGATATTCATGAATTTGTATTTTTTAATCCTTTTTTTAGTTGTCTTTTTGTTATAGAAATTATAACATTTTATTGGAATATTATTACCAAATTATCAATTCAGCTTTTTATTCCGATTCCCCATGCCATTGAAGTTTTCTCGAATGGGTAGTCACCCTTTTTCGAGGAATAAAAACCATTAGTTGAATATCAAAATTTATCCCCCTTGAAAACAAAATTGACGTGTCTCGGGGCTTGCCGTAAAAACCTCCTCCGCCAACAATATTTGAGGTGGACTGTTTCTAGTGCGCCACCCACCCTGTATTTTAAATTCCGTTAACAAAAAGACAAAAGATAAACTTGAATTTATCAACATGCCGCTCAACATTTCAGTTCAACGAAGTGTAATAAATTGTGGTTTATTTCATTTCCATTTTGGCCGTTTGTAATAGGGTTATTTGCTTTTATTGGATCCAGTAAGCCTTGTCATTCCCTTCCATTCCCACTCCAACTGAATAATAAACTGATTCCTATGGAATCGCTATTATTTACCTTTTTGTGAAGAGAACGATTTAATTTTCGTGTATTTTTGTCATTCCATATTATTATTAAAGGATCGTTACAGTAGCTACTACGGCACTTTGAGGGGAAGAGTGACTTTTCAGAGGTTTGCTGGAACTGCAACTGGAAGAATACCTCCAACGAATCGTCGACACCAAGTGATTTTATCATTTAACCTACTATGCCAGTTGTTGTCAAACATATGCAGTAATCGAAATGACGACATATTTCAAATAAATCAAAGTTTTGTTAACTTGACATTTACGTCCTCGTAATTTGCAGAGTAGGTCGAGTTATGTAATAGTTATTTAACCAACAAGCGTATTAATGAGGACCATTAGCAATTGAGATAATTTAATTTAATCTAAAGTTCTATTCGTTTTTCTCAATATTTAAGAACTAAAATAGTATATTGTGCAACAAGTGGGAAAAGTTCTCTCCCACATGTTGTACACTATACTTTTTCTACAACTGCACAAGTTTTAAGAATACCAGTAAAGTAACTATGGTTAGTAAAACAAAAGTATCCCATCTCTAAACTGTTAAATAATTTTACTCAAAATTATAGTTGAT
Source organism: Galerucella pusilla (assembly GCA_910591695.1). Taxonomy (NCBI): domain Eukaryota; kingdom Metazoa; phylum Arthropoda; class Insecta; order Coleoptera; family Chrysomelidae; genus Galerucella; species Galerucella pusilla. The sequence goes on from CAJUYI010001729.1 coordinate 25,543, forward strand.
GGTGACATTTGTACAATTTTATATGGTCAAACCCGTGTTGAGCTTTATCGAGTAAACATCGTTCAAGCATACAACAAATTTTTGCTAATTAGTTTTACGAGTTTTATCACCAAAATGTGATTAGTAAACGAGTTTTTTTGTTTGCGATATTCTTACAATTCTAACTAGATTTTTATTATCCTAGCGAATTCCAGTGGTGTACCGCCAATTTCTACTAGTTTGAGGTGAGTTCCTTCTTAACCTCTTCCGCTCTGGAAGAGAGTCTGTACTACCTACCTTTTTTTTCCTTTTCTTTTATCATCTGTGTAGTGATCTTGGTAACCAGGATCACACACACAAACAATGATTGCCCACAATAACACTCATTCAATAAACAACAATCCTATCACTAAACCAAAATCTTATGTCGCTGCCGCACTCACCAAACCACCTCCTCCTTCTTTTCCCAAAAGGGACCAAGCTATTGTTTTGCACTCAATACCAAACACTGTACTAAGTGAATATATTAAATCCATTGGTGAAATAGTTACCCCAAAAAATATCACATTTGCCTCCCGTATTTCCAATAATAGAATCTGCATTTTTTCTTGCTTCCACTCAAATTGTGGATCAACTTCTGACCAATACACCACACATCACGGTTAACTCCACTGTCGTTCCCATTCGGAGACTAATCTCTCCTTCTAAGAGAATTCTGATTTCAAACGTATGCCCTTCTATCCCACATACTTTAATTGAGCAATCTCTAAAAGATCTTGGTTTGCAGCTTGCAACTTCTGTCACTTTTGTGAAATGTGGAGCAATTGACGATCAATATGCTCATATCATGAGTTTTCGTAGGGTAACCTTCGTCATCCCCGATAAGGATGACTTTGAGTTACAAACCTCCATACTAATTAATCACGAAAATACATCCTTTAGAATATTCATATCCACCGACAGACTTGAATGTTTTCTCTGTAAACTGACCGGGCATACCGCAGACTCCTGCCCTAAAGTCCCTAGTGGTCCTGATACCAATTTACTCTCAACTAATCCTCCTCCTGCCTCTTCCTCCCCTGTTGATTCTACACTGATTAGCCCTACACCGACAGAACCTGAGTCCTCTCTAGATGATTTCACTCCACCTCTTACAAAGGATCCTGAATTTCCTCCTACCTCTCCTGCTACTATCCCTCCTATTGCCACAGGCCAAAAAAGAGGCCGCTCTCCTACCGACAGCCCTCTTGACACTCCTCCAATACTGTCCCCCTCCATTACCTTATTAGCCTCAACCTCCACATAACCTCCTTCATTCACTGCACCACACAAACCAATAAAGAAAAAGTCCAAAACCAAATCTATTAATCGCTCAGATCATTCATTAGGACTTAACTGTGTTTCTGTTATCCAAAATCTCTACAAAGATAACCCATCTAACTTTACTCTAACCTCAACTCAACTAATCGCTTTTCTCGAAAATTCTTTTGGATGTCCTTGCCCGCTACAGGAAGCACAAAAATTCTCCTCTGATATAGATGGCATACAAAAGGACTTAACACAGCTTTACACTGCTACAAAGGAAAGAGCACTGAAAAATCGTCTCACCAGACTCTTAAAAAAATTAAAACATCAGCTTAACCCAATTGATTTTCCCGACAATGTAAGCATCTCTTCAGATAACCTTACGGATACAGAATCGAACCACAGCTCACAGAACGAACATTAACTTTTTTAATCCTTTTATCTTTTATAACTATTCTATTTTCAAATTATTACAATGGAACTGTGATGGATTCTTTCCCCGGCTGGAGAGAATCCAACATTTAATATCAGAATCTACACCAGACATTGTATGCCTTCAGGAAACGAATGCGAAAAATTCCAAACTTCCCCTATTGAAAAATTTTGAAGGATATCATAATATTAGAACCAATTGCTTAAGAGCTAGTGGTGGTACTTCGATATTTGTCTCCTCTGACTTTTTTTCTGTTCACCTTCCGCTTTCCTCTGAATTAGAAGCCATAGCCATAACCTGTTGGTGTCCCAATAAACTCACTATTTGTAGTCTGTACGTTCCACCAAATCACCCTCTTAAAGAGGAAGAGCTTGTGAATCTCATATTCGAACTTCCCCAACCATACATTCTCGTAGGAGATTTCAATGCTCACAATACAATTTGGGGATCCAGTCATACATTTGGTAAAGGAAAGATTGTTGAAAACGCTATAAATAGCACAGGTATCTGCATCTTAAACACCGGTTCCAATACCCACTTCAACATTTCATCTGGCTCCTTTTCTAAAATCGATCTTAGCTTTAGTGACCCCAAACTAGCTCCTTCACTAACATGGTTTACTGATGATGACCTTCACGACAGTAATCATTTTCCCATCTTTATAACTAACACCGATAATTCAGTCGACCGAGCTCTAACAAAAAGTTACTGGCGCTTAAAATACGCTAATTGGCCTGAATTTATCACTAAAACTGAACAATCCATACCCAACATCTCTTTTAACAACAACATTGATGAGTCTGTTACCTTGTTCGCAAATACTATTCGACTTGCTGCGGAGGCTCACATTGGAAAATCGGTCATCCCTCCTTCGCAAAAAACCGTTCCTTGGTGGAACTCATCATGCAAACATGTAATTCAGCAGCAAAAAACTGCACTAAAATTATTCTGCAGTAACAAAACCCAACAAAACCTTATCAATCTCAAAAGAGCAAGAGCAAAAGCCAGATACACTATAAAACAAAGCAAAAAATCTTCCTGGAGAAATTTCGTCTCTTCCGTTAATGAAAACACTAACCCCAACCAAGTGTGGAAAAAAATTGGACAAATCCAGGGTAAGAAAAGTAATACAAAAATCACCAGTCTATTTCACAACCACACCAATGTTACTGATAATCAAGATATTGCCGAGGTCCTAGCTGAAAGCTATGCAGCAAAGTTTCACAATAAACGCAGTCCTAGCTTATCGAAGTCGCCTCTCCAACCGCCTTTGCCTTGCTCATCCCCTTCCATTCAAGATATTGATTTGCTCAACACTCCTCTCACGTTTCCAGAATTAAAATCTGCACTAAAATCTTGTAAAAACACTGCTTCTGGCCCAGATGATCTCGCCTATATATTTTTCAAAAAACTTTCCTTCCCAATTCTTCAAAAACTTCTCGAATTGTATAATAATATCTGGCTATCCCAAAAATTCTCAAATGAATGGCGGTCTTCCATAATAATTCCAATAAAAAAACCCGATCAACCTGCTACTTCTCCTAATTCTTACAGACCTATATCACTCACATGTACCTTGTGTAAAATATTAGAAAAAATAATTAACAAACGCCTCATTTGGTTCCTTGACAAATACAACATTATACCAAAAGAACAATCAGGCTTTCGACGACATAGATCTACCCGCGATAATCTTGTTCTGCTACAAAATGATATTGCCAACTCAATAAATAACAAATATGAAGTTATCGCCGCCATCTTTGATATCGAAGGAGCTTTTGACAGAATTAGTCGTCAAGCCATAATCTCTAAACTAAATCAATACCACATTAACGGAAATATATTTTATTTTATACAAAATTTTCTAGCTCAAAGATCCTTTAGGGTTTCTGTAAACGGCCACATTTCCTCTTTGTACACCCAGACCGATGGTGTTCCTCAAGGATCAGTTTTAAGCCCAACTCTATTTAACCTAGCAATAAGTGATCTGTGCCATAACTTACCTTCTCCTACCAAATATGTAGCTTACGCTGACGACTTAATACTATACTGTCATGGTCGTTCAGCAACCACTAGCTCCAAAATTCTACAAGCCGCTGTGAACCTTTTACTCGCGCGGACACGCTCTATAGGACTAACCTTATCTTCAACAAAATCAAAAACCATTAAATTTGGCAGGCGACCTCAATCCCCTATCTCCCACATATTTATTAATGATTCCCCCCTTCCTGTGGTTAATTACTGCAAAATACTAGGTATGACATTTGATTCTCGCCTCTCTTGGAAACAGCATATTCTTGAAACAAAAGATATCTGTTACAAACGATTAAATATAATTAAAACACTGTCTCATTATCACTGGGGTGCGGACGAGAAATCCCTATTGAAAATTTATAAAGCACTAATTCGTTCCAAATTAGATTATGGCTGCATCGTTTACATGTCAGCATCTAAAACAGACTTAGGATCCCTGAATGCTATTCATAACACGGCCCTGCGACTTTGCTTAGGCGCTTTCCGTAGCAGCCCATCTGAAAGTCTCTACTGCGAAGCTGATGAACCCCCACTATGGATTAGACGACAATATCTGCTTCTATCCTACGCAGCCTCAGTCTCTTCAAACCCTCTCAATCCTGTCTATCCTCTGTTCACATCAACTTCCAACCCTCTAAATAACTCTTCACCAATAGTTAAACCTATCGCTTCTACTCTAGCTTCATTAACAAATAACATAAACCTCTCACTCACAAACCCCTCTCCGTCTTCTCCAACCCCTTCCTGGATCATGCACCCTCCTCAGGTTAATACTTATTTATCCAAATTTAATAAACATGAAACACACCTAAAAATCTCATGATTAAAACATTTCATGAAATCATCCATAACAATCATTACGACTTAGTATTATACTCCGACGCTTCCAAAAGTGATACAGGAGTTGGCTGCTCAGTGACCACAGCAAAAAATCTCATCAGCACTTCCCTAATCCCTTCTTTGTGCAGTGTGCATACTGGAGAATTGTACAGTATTCTACAAGCTTTTAAGCACATCAACCATCCCAATAAAAAAGCTGCCATCTGTACAGACTCTCTAGCGTCTATCCGATCTATCCAAGAATTATTTACTGAACATCCCATTGTCCAAGAAATCCATCATTCTTATCACCATATCTATTCCCTAAACACCACAGTCACCATTATATGGATACCCTCACACATCGGTATACCTGGAAATGAACTGGCCGATCAGCATGCCAAATCAGCTTCAACTACTGCCACAATTACTGCTCATATCCAAATTTGCAAGGATATTAAGGCAGAAGCAAAAAGAATCGCTAGACATACGTGGCAAACTCACTGGAGCTCCACCAAGACTTCACTAGTATCCATCCAGCCTATTATCAACTCACCTCTGTTTACTGAGCCTACTGAACTCTCTAGACAAGAATTATCAATCCTTCGGAGACTTCGAATAGGCCACACCAAACTCACACACAGCTACTTAATGACCTCAAGCAACAGACCTTCCTGTCAAAGCTGCCAGTGCCCACTTACCATTAAACACATCCTGGTTGATTGTCGCCAATTTAGCACAATAAGACGACAACATAATCTCAAATCCCAGCTGCAAGACATCCTAGGGGACCCAAACCAAATCGAGCCAACACTGAATTTCTTGAATAATATATCACTTTATCATAAACTTTAAATTATTTTTTTGTAATCTATCTGTATTAATTACTGTTTTTTTGTAATCGTCCTGTGCAAGTGGCCATAGTTGCCGAGCACATAAATTGAATAAAAAAAAAAAAAAAACCCGGAACGTCATTATTTCTTTTCATCAAATTCTGTTATTCGAAACTACCTTTTCGAATTTAATCTGCCAGTTTTGAGACAACTTAGTAGGTATTTAAAGATGATAGTAGCATACTAAGTTTTTGTCAATTATATTCGATTCTCCATATGTATGTGGCGTGGGCAAAGTGACGTGAGAAATAATATTCATCTTCACATTATGAGCAATATTTGATTTTGAAATTAAGTAAGCTATGAGAAATACGTTGAATCTATCATAGCAGTGGTAGAAAAATATTTGTCCACGACCACCTAATAATAAGTCGATATTTTACCTCGTAACAAAAGGTATATGGTACCCATATATCTACTAGAGTGAATTATTGTTTATAATACACTGGAGTGTATTATGGTTCATAATTCACGACTAGAGATGGGGGTACAACATGAAATAAACTTTTAAATCTGTGTATTTTGTTCAGGAAATTTGTTTCTGAAATATATCGTATCGATAAAATATCGAAATCTTTAGTATTGATACTTTTCATAACGACATTTTCTGGTATTAAGTATTTCAAAACAATATATTTATAACGGTACGTTGTATTGATACTTTACACGGTATCGCCCATCTCTATATATGTCAAATTATTTAATTTTGACGTTAGTAATACCAATTTGTTACGAACTTGCTATATTACTGCAACGATGAATTCATTGAATTCGGATAGTGGAAATGAACGTTCTTGTACACCAACTGAAATTAAAAAAAGCGGCGAAATTAACGACTATAGGACTGCTGCCAGAAAAATCGAAAATCTACATATTATTATAACTTCATGAACTGGAGGTTAGTTGACTTTTATTCAATAAAGAAATCAAGAGTCGTGGACAAAGTATAGTATTCCACTCGCAATTTATGGCCAATATTCACTCGGGTGACTTCACCCAGCGTGAATAATGGCTATCATAAATTGCTCGTTTAATAATATACTATTATTTGTGTCATAGGTAAGTACTGTCAGAAATAAATTATGACATTGAAATGTGTGTTTGGTTGCCTACACCACAGGTAACTGTCAATATAAATAAAATGTATAAGATGTGCGTTGGGTTGCCTGTAAAAAAATCGTTCATTTATGTAAACCATTCATTTATAGGGGTCATTTGTATGATTTTATCTAATTTTGAGAATGTTAATGGCATATGCCAATATACGGTCGACGGAAATAGTTATTTAACCAACAATAAGTGTATTAATGAGGGCCATTAACAATCGAGATAATTTAACGCACGAGCAGAGCGAGTGCGTTAATGTTCGAGATTGTTAATTGCCCTTTCAATACTCGTGTTAGTTACAAAGGTTTTCCGAATCGAATGTATAAGTTGTATTCGTTTTTCTCAATATTTGAAAACTAAAAATATTCATTTGTTTCATACGTCAAAAATTAAAATGTATGTTTGTTTGCCTACACCACAGGTAACTGTCAATATAAATATATTGTATAAGATGTGCGTTGGGTTGCCTGCAGAAAATCTTTGAGTAATGTAGGTGAATCATGCATTAATGGGTGTCTAATGTATGATTTTGTTTAATTCTGAGAACGTTATTGGCATAAGCTAATACACGGTCGACGGAAATAGTAAATTCTTCAATGAGTGTAAAATGATGGAAATAATTCACGCGGATGAAGTTCATAACGAGAGCGAGGGTTGCCAGGGAGTTTTAGAATCATCCAAGTGAATAATAGCCATTCTACACAATTAAAATACTATTCTTCCTCCACGACTATGCATGGAAAATTTCTTCCACGATCACCCACGTGAGAGTCAAGTTTCTATGCTAATGAGCTATTGAGCGCATTTTTTTCAATTGTAAAAAACATCGATATAGGTATCTTACCTATATGTTCAAAAGAAACTTTACCATTTTCAGATGAAAATATAAAAATATTAGGAATATTAATAGGGATAACATGAATATAGGTACTTAAACATATTTAATCTTCACTATCGCTGCTGTCGTCCATTTTGTTCCCCACATCCACGTGAAATTATGATAATTATATTATATGATTATTTCGACGTTTCAAATCACGTGCTGTCAGAAGCGATTTGCGTGATTTATGATAATATTGTATTTGGTTAACGGGAGTGAATTCTTTTTTATTCTTCACTGATAATATTATTTCCAATGAAGCTTATTTTAGCCTTTAGTAATATATTTCTCCACGACTAATTAATAACGCACAGATTATTTTTACATATTTAGCTGCATAATGATATAAACTCTTCACACCAGTGAATAATAAGAAGAATTCACTCTCGTTAGCCAATCACATTCTGTTATTATCAGAATTCACGCTAAATGAATTAAAATGAATAAATCAAATCGTCTCTTTAAAACAAAACGTCAACAGTGAATATGTACGCCTCCCGGAATTAATTTCATTTATAAATGTAAGAGCTCCGATTGAAAATATAAGTTACGTATATATATTTACTCTTCACATTTTTATAAATATGCTCTATAGCCTAGTGGTGGTTGACTATGGTGCGGACCTAGGAAGTTTTGTCTTTTTAGTCGTGGAGAAAGTATAGTCTTTTACTTGTGTAGAATGGCTATTATCCACTTGGATGATTCCAAAACCCACTCGCTGCGCTCCCTCGTTTTGGAAACTTCATCCGCGTGAATAAAAGCCATCATTCTGCACTCGTTGAAGAATATACTATTATATTGCTTACATTTGCGGAACATCTTTATTTCGGTTCCATTATTTTTATAGAATTCGTTTCAAAATATTTGAATGAAATATATTGAAATCAAATCATTAAATTTCATAATGTCAAACGTTGACAATAGTATACACCAAGGTGGTGAAGACTATCATTATTGGCCAAGCACCAAGATTATTTCGCGGGGGGCTTTGTTCCGAGTGAAATAAGGTGCGAGGCTCATAAATGTCTTCACCACCATGGTGTATATACAATATCTCCCACTACTAGACAAACATTAAAAAAAAGGTAGAGCGTGTCGCGGGACACACGGTAGGAACTTTAGTCCCTTTTAAGCAGAAATTATGTAATACATCTGACCACAGACACATATACTTTCAAATTTCGGGAACCGAACCGAAAATAGAATACTATCGTAACCCGCGAAAAACGAACTGGGAAGCATATAATGCAGAACTAGTTAACAGTTTAGACCGAACGATGGTAAAAATTAAGAACACAACAGACCTAGAGATAGCAGCAGACCTAACACAGGAAGCAATTATCTCAGCGTTTGTAAACAACTGCCCAACGGTAAGGAAGAAATCCAACAGGAATGTGCCCTGGTGGACAAATGAACTTGCCGAAAAACGGAGACAGTTAAGGAGGAAATTTAATAGAACTAAAGAAAATTCAGAAGAATGGACGGATTATAAGAGGGCCCTAACTGAATACAACAAACTGGTAAGGAAAGTCAAGAGAGACTCCTGGAGGAGGCACTGTGAGGAGATAGAACAGACTCATGAGTGTGCCAGACTGCAGAAGATTCTCTGCAAGGACCCTAATCAGACTATACACGCTATCAAAAAAGATAACGGACAATATACTGAAAATGGTAGAGAAACCTTGGAAGAGCTACTCAAGGTACACTTCCCTGGATCAATACCCACCATTCCGCCACAGAACTCTCCAGCGACAGAACTGGATAGACCACGTTGGGCATCCAGGATAGACTGGCGAACAGCGAAGGCAGTGGTAGATGCGGAAAAGACAGAATGGGCTATTAACAGCTTCAAACCATATAAATCACCGGGATCAGACGGGATTTATCCAATCCTACTCCAAAAAGGAGGAAATACACTGCACAACAGGGTAAGTGAACTGCTCAGAGCCAGCCTAGCTCTGGGGCATATTCCAAGAACCTGGCAACGCATCAGAGTTACATTTATACCAAAACCTGGAAAATCTGGACAGGACACGGCTAAAGCTCTGAGACCAATCAGTCTAATGTCATTTTTGCTAAAGACTCTTGAGAAACTTCTCGACAGACATATTAGAGATGGTATAATGGCTTCAAGACCAATACACCGAGATCAATATGCATACAGAGAGGGAAAATCAACCGAAACAGCATTACATCAACTCCTAAAAAGGGCTGAATACGTGCTGGAAAACAAAGAGGTGCTGCTGGCAGCCTTTCTTGATATAGAAGGAGCTTTTGACAACACCTCCTATGAATCTATAGCTAAGGCGACGAGGAATTTAGGGATCGATGCCACGAGCTGCAGGTGGATAGACTGCATGCTCAGAAGCAGGCTTATAGAATCAACTCTGATGGGGGAAACAATGGCAGTATGTGCAACCAGGGGCTGTCCGCAGGGGGGAGTACTATCCCCGCTGCTGTGGAACCTGGTCATGGACGGGCTCATCAGAACCCTACACAGAGGAGGATTCAACAACATAGGATATGCAGACGACCTGGTAATTCTATCCCAAGGTAAATACAACAGTACAACCAGAGACAGACTCCAGATGGCTTTAAATGCAGTAACAGGCTGGACTGTAAAAGAAGGGCTACGTATTAGCCCTTCGAAAACACAGATAATTGCGTTCACCAGAAGAAGGAAAAGGGAAGGACTTGGCCCTCTGACGCTTCAAGGTGAACCAATACGACTGTCGGATGAAGTAAAATATCTTGGGGTTGTCCTAGACCCAGGCTTAACTTGGAACCGACACCTTCAGCACGTGATCAAGAAAGCGGAGGTGACCTTCATGGTTGCCAGACGTACTTACGGCATTAAATGGGGACTAAGACCCAGCATGGTACACTGGCTATACAAAATGGTTGTCATTCCCAGGATAACATATGCATCTTTGGTATGGTGGCCAAAGACCAGACAATCCTCTGCTATGCTAAAACTAAGCAAGGTGCAAAGACTTGCATGCACTGGCATTACAGGGGCAATGAGGACTACTCCTACAGCGGCGCTGGAAACAATGCTAGACCTTCCTCCACTACATTATGTCATAATGTGTGAAGCAAGGGCAGCACTAACCCGACTGGAAAAAGCACTAGACCATGATGTGGCACATGGGAGAGGACACACAGAGATAAGGCAGGTGGGTGATGACATTTTCAAAATGCCAACAGACCAAATGACTACCAAATATATCTTTCGCAAGAACTTCGAGATTGTCATCAAAGATCGAAAGGAGCTTGAGGAAGAGAACGCACCACCACTTAGTGGAGCGAATGAACTGATCTGGTATACAGACGGATCTAAAAATGAACTCGGCACCGGAGCGGGCATATACAGCAAGACGAGCAAATATGAAGGAATCGTCTCGCTAGGAAAATACGCCTCTGTATTCCAAGCAGAGGTTTATGCAATACTTGCGTGTGCAAGGGCTAACAGTATGAGAGCCTACAACAACAGGCAGATCAGGATCTACAGCGACAGCCAAGCCGCCCTTAAAGCACTTCAGAGCTATAGGGTGACATCTAGGCTAGTATGGGAATGCGGCGAAGAACTTAGAAGACTGGCGACTCGGAACAGTGTAACACTGGAGTGGGTACCAGGTCATAAAGGAATCGCAGGCAATGAAAAAGCTGACGAACTCGCAAGAGTAGGATCGTCAACTCTGATGAACGGACCCGAACCTGCTGTGGGCATCCCCAGATGCTTAACCAGGTCATGGTTAAAAGGGTGGTTGAAAGAACAACAAAAGAAATACTGGAAGAATACGACTGGGCAAATACATGGGAAGAAATTCATAAAAGAACCATCAGAAAAAGTAACGAAAGAACTGCTCTCAATGAGCAGGAACAAACTGCGCACCACTACGGGGCTACTTACGGGACACTTTCCCACAAAGGAGCACCTAAGGACCACAGAAGGCGGAAACTTTATGGTAGAACCCAAATGACTCCAGAAGACTTCTACAATCAACCAGCTAAGAACCTGTATGAGCTAATACAGGGAACGGATTGGCTGAATAGGTTGTAGTCAGAACACTAGGAGTATCCACAATAAGCCCGGGAGGCTGAGGTGGTACCGGCGAAAGGACGGCTCCGAAGGGAAAAAAAATACATCTGACGTTATAGATAAACGATTTGCATATTCTTTGGTGGTCGAATAGTAAGCATACCAGACTCTCACGCAGTAGACCCGGGTTCGATTCCCCGTGAGAAAGTTTTTTTTTATTGTTAATTTTATTTTTAAATAATTATTCTGCTGGTTATTAATAACGACAACAGGTTGACGTTTGAAATATTTAGCAGAATATTCATTATTATAGATGATGGTACGGTACCCTTCATGAGGGAGTCCGACTGGCAACATTTACTTATAACAGCATTGTATATTTAAAAAGGGAAAGCGTAGCATTATACAAATTGGACATTCAAGAACTGTACTTCTACCACAAAATTAGTGGAAACATAAAATTGTTTTGTTAAATTTTTAATTTGAAGTTATATTACAGTTTATGTAAATTTTTATTTTCTAGATTTTTTCTTGAGTGGGCCGTAGAAAAAATATGCTGCTCGACTCGTGTGGATTGTCCATATCGCACTTGAACGATTGAGCACTCCGCCTACGGCGTCGTGCTCAAACTTCGTCCTCGTGCGATATGGCCATCATATCCACACTAGTTGCACAAACTACTATTTTTTTCAAAATATGCCCTTTTACATTTAAAAACAACCTGCCAAATGTCAAATCAATTTATCAATCCATTTTAAAGTTATCGAATTAAAGCATTCAAGTTTTCAAAATTTCAACACCCTGTATTTCGAAAAGTAAATGTGCTAGACCCCTTAGTCGCGCAAAAAAAATTATGGAAATAATAGTAAAAATTTACTCGAACAAATTCAAGTAAATCACCAGCACTGCGAATACCAGCTTTGCATAGAATTTTAATATAGCATCCGTGGCTCAGTGGTAGAATGCTCGCATTCCACGCGGGCGGCCCGGGTTCGAATCCCGGCCGGAGCATATGAATCGCTGCTTCGTAAACGAGAGAGAGACTAAGGAGAGAGCACAAGCACGCAAGCAGGGCACATAACGAAGCAACTTAACATAACGTAGCGTAACGTAACGCGTAGCGGTCAGTTCTTTTGCGTCGCGACCCCTGGTCGCTCAAACGTAACCTGACGTAAAGAACTAAAGTTCCAATAATTCACAAACGCACCACGAGAAACGTTTACCCCGTCGTCTGACTGACAAGTGAACTGTCAGTTTTCAATAAATTATGAACGTACTCGTTGTATCATCAGTCATTTTTGGTTTAGCGCGAATTTTAAACGAATGGCATTCTTATTCAAATTTTTTAATGTTGATTGCTATTTCTTATTATTTAAATTTATGTTAATTTCCTTTCACAATGAAAATCTTTTCTCCACAATATCATTGAGCCACCTTATGCTACGATATAGATGTCAGTAATCCCTTATTTTTGGGTTTTTATTTAGATCGGTCCTGCTATAACGTCTAATGTGCCATAGAAAAAAATCATCCTGTATAATATATATTGACCAATTCGTGGAGAATAAAATCCACTATTTAAATGGAATAATGACGCACATAGATCCATTTTTCATTTAACTATGTGTTTTGAGTATTTACTAACAACTTCCATAGTATGTAATATAAACTGAAGTTGGTAGGGTTTCTATGTCACAAAATCTCAAACTTGAATGCAACTTTGAAGAAAGTTCTATCATCACATCTGTATAATATTCCAAACTTGTTGATTGCCTCAAATTCAACTATGGTCATGTCTTGGAAGTTGTGATGACGGTATATTTCTGTATATGTATAAAAACTTTACTCATTAAATGATTTTGTACTGTTCGGTGAGCGCAGAGTAGCATCAAACTAAGGGTTTGTTTGATTGAAAATACATTCAATCAGTGGAAAATGCAATAAATAGATAGGAACTTATGTATGGGGATCAGACTCCTCCAAAGAATAGGTGCCGAAATGGATAAATGTAATTTAAGAGCTTCTTTCCGCAAATGTTAGTGTTTCATACTCAACGCAACTCAGCGATTAACAAGTACGCAGAGAGAGATATTTTTATTTTTTGCATTCAAACCTTTTTGGAAAATATTGGATGAAGACGTACATCATTAACAATGAAATATGAAAGCAGATTAAAATAGCAGCAAATTGGTGTGGAAACTGCAAGTAAATATTTTTTTCCGTCCAAAGATGATTCAGTAAACGTGTGAATCGTGGGAATTTTTGTTCAAATTCAATAAGGTGGGAAACCTCAACGGATATGGACAAATTTGGACTCTATTACTTTGAATGACGTTATACTGCAGGTAACCAAGCTAATTCCATTTATATATGGTTAGAAAATGAGGCATAGGTATACTGAACAAGCTGACCAGGAGTTTTCTGTGATCCTGCTTTGGAACGTGGCTTTAGTACGTCTGATTTTTTGTTCCACTCCACCGAGACAAACAACCACACGATAAAGTATTTGATATTCCAAATACTGATTCAGGACCAGTCTCAGTCCCTAGCTTTGCTGGGATGTCTGCTGCTCCATTATCTACAATAACATTATTCCCACTCAAGTGCCAGGGGAACAGGATTTGGAAACAGTCTCAGACCTAAAGTCTATCACCGTGGGCTTCGGCTCTTGTCCCTATATCACTTTGAGATCCGTTTGTGTACCACACCAATATTCCGTTCTAGCTGCATGGCTCCAATCCATTCCAGTTAAGCTATTGATTGTTTGTCGTTAATAGAAGCCAAAAGCCAATATGTTATCACTTACCATCTCAAGCCGAGAGTTTACGATAGTATTTGCTATTTTAGAGTGACTATTGGTGCTGGTTCCCTCGTGCCTTTTATCACTCTAGTTTGGCTTGCCTTTGATATGCTTTGGCCACCAAACTAAGGCTTCACTTATGGATCTCACTAAAGCTATTAGAGTCATTTTACCTTTATTGCAAATGCAATACGCATATATACAGATGGCTCAAAAACGAAAGAAGGCTCAGAATGTGGAGTTTGATCCAGAGCACTAAGCCTAAGGATTAAGTGAGGAATGGGAAACAATACCAGTATGGTTTAAGCAAAATTGGCTGGTATCTCAATTGCCACAACATAATTAACGAGAAAAGGAATTTCTGGTGAAAACATTACAATCTGCACTGACAGAAGACAAGCCCTATTAGCCTTGAACAGACAACGTGTAATATCGGAGCTATTACTTAGTACTAGAGTGCTAACAAGATTTAGCTACCGCCTCGGCAGATAACAATATTATCCTGAGGTGGGTTAAAGGGCACGACAAGGGTTAATGTGATCTAATTGCCGAATTTTCAGCCAGGGAAGCGGTTGGACTACGGCCTGACGACTTTGACAATTGCGGAACTAGCCAAACGTTATACCCATGCTCAATCCCTTAAGAGATGGGCAGGCGGGAAGCTGGCGTCGAAGAAATATTTGGCGATGACCAGAAAAAACCTACCTTTAATAGTAGCATCTCTGACTGGCCACTGTCAACTAAGGAAACACCTCCATACCATGGGGCAAGTGGCATACCTCTATGCAAGATATGTGAACAGGAAGATGAAACTGTCAGGTATGTCTTATGCGATTGTCCGGAGTGATCGTCAATAGGAGAGTGTGTGTTCGGTGAGTCTTGGCCTACGCCAGCCGATATAAAGGAGATATCTCCTAGTGACATGTCCACCTTCCCGGGAAGGACAGGATTGTCGGTTACCTAGGAGGACAACTTTTCGGAAGGGTCAAGTGTGGCCTAAGTGCTGTGCATCCGGAAGTATACCCAGAAACTTCACCTCCTGGCACAGCTGAACGTCGAAGAGGCTTGGTCATTTTTTGTCGCTCAAGGATTAGTGAAGTGAATAATTAAGTGAATATAGATATGGGTTATTGTAAGGCTAACACCTCTCATGTGATAAAGCCCTAACGCACGGATCAAGAAACGCTGATACCAATTCTTATTTAAATCGGTTCCCAACATAAAAAAACCCTATAAATAAACTGGGCAATAAACTTCCCCGTTAATGAGACATCGCAGATTCCGTTCATCCATCGTTTTAATCGCAGATAAAACCGGAGTTTATCACAGGACCAGGTGTATATTTGCTTGCTGCCTTTTATTGCTCGTTCATTAGTCAGCGGAGCGAATACACATTCTATCGGGTAAAATCTGGTGTAAAACGCAATAAAGGCTAGCTAAATCTAATCAATAATAAGTTGACAGCTAATATTCAATTTGTAATTCCAGGTGAAATCACCTGTTCTCATCAAATAATCGCATCCGAAGCGATATTATTCAATAAACTACTCTGCATAGGACAATTAGAACTCGGATAAGGGTTGGCATCGTTACAAAAATTGTTTTAAGTTGTACACTTCGACCGACTACGATAATCTAGCAATGATTGGAAATAAATTGGGAAGTTTGCAAATATTCCACCTTATTTGAGGATTGAGGTCAAATTAAACAGCTTCCGTCAAAGGCAGAATTAGAGTGCGCGCCAAAGATCAAAGAAAACAAGAATAAATTCGTGGTTACTCCACCGAGTGGCACAAATTCTAAGAATCTAGGTGACTTTCTGCAAACAGCTCAAAAAAGTATTCAAGTGCTTTACATAATCAATGAGAGAAGCCAGCTAGCGAGTGTTCAATTCCGAAATATCGGACATTTATTATCACCTGCTACATCATACGTCATTTCTTTCAAATAGATATCTAGCACTAGCAATAAGTTTATTGTCAGGTATACCAATGTATCGGAAAATGGAACTAAAGGAACTGCTAATCTCTGAGACTCTCCTCAAAATAAAGTAGAAGTGAGGGGGCACAATATATCTTTCAAGTATCAGTGAGTGTCCCCTCGAAGTAAATACATGCATACCAATGCATGAGGATATCTTATATATAATGGTGACTTAAATGTTCAGGTGAAAGAAAAAAGATAGTGATAAGAGGAATAAGGAATAAGGAACTGGAAGAGAGTACATACGTTATATCCTGAAAAGGTTAATATTCAGACAGGAATTGTTGCAAGTCTTATCGTAGGTCCCTTTTTCATTGAAGCAACTTGAATGGAGATGAATATGTGGATCTGCTTCAAAATAATGTCATGTCTACTTTGACAAACTCATATCCTAATCCATCAAACCCACAAGCTCTTGCCAATACAATATGGTTTCAGTAAGATGGAGCAAATCTGTGGATAGAGGTGCGCGGATCGATAGAATGGCCAGCACTGATCTGATCTGATCTCACGCCATTAGACTACTTTTCGAGGGAATATGTCAAGAGTATTTCATACAAAACGTAGATCAGAAATGCCTGAGATGTTGAGAAACGCTAGAAGACATTTATATACCAGATAGGCATGTTGCCAAGAGGCTCGAAGCGAGCGTTATAGTACATAAATTATGTCTAGAATTTTTTTAAAATTCCAAAAAATAAATAATTGAGGCTGCATTTAAAATAAAAAAGTTGGTATTGTTTTTTTTAAATGCGCATTTGAAAATACAAAACGACGTGTCCAAGCGTTTTCCGTTAGCGAGTTTATTGGAATAAATAAATTGAATTGAATCTTCATTCTCTTCATTATTATTTTTTTCTTTCTTTTCTCCGTCCGCGCTATCATAATCATCTTCAGTCAGTTACATCTTGAAAAAACATTAACAAATAAATGGTTGAGTGAATAGTAAGTATACCAAGACTAAAATTTTATCTCCTTGTTCAGCAGATAATTCATAATTAGATGGACCATGGGGAGATTGTATTATCTGAAAAAACTCAATAAAAAAAATAATAAATATCAAAATGATTGAATTTTTTTTTTGGTTGAATATCCAAACAGAAGCGAACTGTAAACAAACAGTCTTGAGCGAATAATCGAATTAACTAAACTTTTCTTTTGTTTAGAATGAAATAATATATTGAAAAATTCACATGAAACTTGAAACATGAAACTTTCTCACATGCTTTTTTTATTTACAGGTTATTTCGCACTACCGTCAATTTACTGCCTAGCATGGATCTGCCTTGATGTACTCTTCTGCACAGCTTCAATAATGCATCTATGTACAATAAGTGTGGATAGATATCTCTCACTGAGATATCCCATGAAGTTCGGGAGAAATAAATCAAGGAAAAGGGTTGTTTTCAAAATAATATTTGTTTGGTTGCTATCGATTGCCATGAGCTTGCCTCTCAGTTTAATGTACTCAAAGGTAAGTTATCATATTAATAAATAATTTCTTATTTAAACTATTTCTTGGATATGGAAGGTTTTCAAATAAACACAAACCTCAATCTATAATTAATACAGAGTCGTAGGAATATAAAAATACTAAAAGAAGAATTATATTTTCCATTGGCTAGCAGGTAACAGTAATACATAGTATCCTCTTGAGTTTTCTGCCTTCTTGCTTAACATAGATCTTCTAGTTGAGCTAGTCGATTCACCCAACTAAAGTTCCGAAATTGGAATTCAAAAACTTTGTTTAAATAGTCATAGAACTTAACTTATTGTTATATACTTCAACGACCATTGTACCATCCTACTGACTGCGCCACTCAACTATCAATTAGCTGCGAATATGTTTTTTTAAACTAACTTTATTATTGAAACAACTCAACAAATAGGATTCCAGTTCTAAACTAATTCATACAATACAGAAGATGGAATCACTTATACAATATAACTAAGCATGAATGAAAAGGAAGTATGCAACTTGAGGTTAACAAATACGGGATTTATTCCAGGCCACAATAGCTATTATGGCAAAAATGTCAATCAATGAGTAAAACTGTCTAGTGATAAATAAATAAGTACCTATCCTGCCCACGATCATGATAATGCTGACTGTCATTGCTATTGAATTGAAATTATAAAAGTTATCACTGAGAAAGGACCTGGAAAGGTATTATTATGCGGGATAATTTTCCCAGTGGAAAGTTATAATTGGTTTAATTGTAGGAGAATGCTGTTATTGTATGGAATGTTCCATATATGTGAATGAATGGAATACTCCTGGTGTCACTGTTGGTGTATCATAGCCTATTTCACTGGCAAATATTTGTTCTGTTTTGTTTTCGAATAATATCACGTAATGTCCATGATTAGAGTTGATTCACTTTCAATATAGATTAAATATTTACTGAATTATCTGTAGATCGTTGTATTATAAGATATTCAACCAACAAGCTTATCGATAAAGGTAATTAACAATCCAGATATTCAAAGCTTCCACAAAATTAGAGCTTGAATATTTACATTTGTTAATTGGCTTTCAATTCACGAGATACTTACACAGCAGATCAGTCGACTGTATTTTGAATAAAGTGAGGAAGATATTTTAATTCAAATCCCAATTTTATTTCAGTATTGAATACATCAGCCTTCTTGTCCGAAACTCCACTTTTTGCCGTTGGCAATGCCAATCGGAAATGCCAAATTGACAAAGCTAGCGACTGTAAAAGCGTCTACATATGTGTTAGTATTTATTCAGTTCATTCAAATTAATTACTTTCCCATTCCCTCACTTCATTTGAAGGCACTTGCCAACTGGCAGACAGTCTCAATCACAACTAAAGTCACGAGAGGACACGTCCCCACTCTTCGTTCTCAGTGGCTTCCTTTAAAGGAGACCGACACTCCAGCGATTTCCATTGGCATATTTCTGGCGTATTGGCACGTGCCAACGGTCGATTCTACATCGAATCGACCATGTTATGCCAATTGGCAAACAGCGCCCTAAGAGTCGTTACACATGGGACTGATGGTCATTGGTCAGTCTGATGATCAAATGTGTTAGTACGCGAAGCAAAACTGATGCCTTTCACAAGCTACGTACGACACAATTTAAAAAAAATGGTTTTGAAGCGTACGGAACAACGCGTGGTTGCTGCTTTGTGCGTTAAATGATTAATAGATCGAAGAACAACAAGGAAAACAGATGTGGGTGCATCCAATTTGTGGAAAATATTTCTCCAATTGCGATTAGAACGCTGTATTCAACTTTAAGAAACGACGAACAGAATTTTTTTAACTATTTCCGGATGTCATTCAAAACGTTTGATGAACTGCACACGTACATTGATGTTTAGGCTTATGGAAAATTTGCTGATTCAAATATATTTGTTAACAGTACATTTTGGAAAACGATGCAACAAAATTCAATCAACCTTCCAGAAGATGCTCCGGTTCCAGGAAGTACCTTTTGTACTTGTTGGAGATAATGCGTTTTCACTTTCTCCAAATTTAATGTGTGCTTATAGGAGGAAAAATTTCAATTACAAAAAGAAAATTGTCAACTACAGGCTTACACGAGCGAGACGATTAATTGAATGTGCCTTTGATCTCTTAATCAACAAGTGGCGTATTCCCCACAGAACCCTTAATGTTTCCCTCCGCCTTTGTAAAAAATTATTAAAGCATGTCGTTTCTTGTACAATTTTGTATGTTCAGGAGATGGGTAACAATTTCATCACACCTTGTCAGTGTCACGATCTTTGTAATTTTCATCTGAAGTATCCCAAATACATCTATTTTCTTCAATAAGACGTATTAGAATTTCTGTATCTATACGTAACTCATTTTCGCCATCGTTCTTGCCGTAAAAGTGGATAATACAACACTGTGTAGTAGTAGTATAGTATAGTATATATAGTAGGGGATGGGTATAATTTGGTCCCCGCTACCTGTGTTAATCCTTTGGTAGCAAGGCACTTCGATAATCCGGCTGGTAATTTCGCCCCCAAACTAAAATATAATTATTTCTGCTTTTTGGAAATATTTAGGAATCACAGGTGTTTAGACGGATATAAAACCCTTATATTGTTATAATTTGCAATCATTTGAATTATTACTTAGTTTGAGTACGTGTG
>CAJUYI010001730.1:0-45902 GCA_910591695.1 Galerucella pusilla
ACGGATCTCGGAATATCCTGCCAAGGATATGCCGACGATATTGTCATCACAGCCAGGGGGAAATTCGAAAACACCCTTGTGTGGAACGAGATTGAATGGACACAAGAAGTCAAGTATCTAGGTTTAACTTTAGACAGTAAACTCCTGTGGAACAAACACGAAAGGGAGATTACATACAAGGCAAAAATGGCTATAATGGTGTGCAGAAATCTGGCAGGAGCAAACTGGGGCTGTAACCCAAAAATCCTAAGCTGGATGTACACTGCCATAGTGAGACCAATCATCACTTATGGAGCCATTGCCTGGTGTAGTAGAACTAGCCTACTGACGACGAGAGAAAACCTCTCCAAAATTCAAAGACTAGCCCGTATATGCATTACAGGAGCAATGAGAACATGCCCAACGGCAACCATGGAAGTGATTCTCAACCTCACCCCTTTACATATGGTGGTGGAAAGTGTTGCAGAAAGAACAAGATACAGACTAAGTAGAGAGGGAATCATTGAAAACTCCAGAATCCAAGAGCACAGCACCTGGGAGATTACTGGATAGAAGAGGAACATTTGCCTAAGTTGAAGCCTGCAGACATCCCAAAATTTCTCCGGGAAATAGGACTAAAGGAACTACTAGTTTCTGAGACTCTCCTCAGAAACTGAGTAGAAGTAAGGGGGCACCAAAACTCACACATACATACATACATACCTTGGATCTCTGAAGTGTTTTAAGAGCAGCTTGACTGTCACTGTAGGTTAGGCTTAGAATATTAACAATTCTTATTGTACAAATTGTGATATTTTCAAATTATCATATACTTCATGTTTCAAACTTATTAATTAAAGATGCTACTACTTGTTTATAAAGTAGACACATGTTGTGTAAAACAGCCCTTGGCTAACTTCTTAAGTAGTTTATCACTAAACTTTGTGTAAATAAGAAAATACAGGAGACTAATGTTTAAAAAGTTTTACCATATTAAATGTTCTTCAGTCTTTCCCAATCTTTCTTTCTGTCCACACAGTGGAAATGACCCATATTATAAAAAGCGCTGTCAACTTATAACTTGAGGGTACCTTTATACCATATGGTGATAATAATATCTCGAAAACCCTAGCTTTGCTATAGTGTCTGCCCTTTCGTTTCCTACACCACCCTTATGCTCCGGAACCCACTTAAGATCAGTTACTCTATTATGGTTAGGCAAGATTAATAGTTTCTGTAGGCAGTCCAAGACCAGTTTAGATCTGATGATTTCAGTGCTTCCTGACTATCTGAGAGTATAAGCATTTTTTGTATAGACATTAGGTAATTTATTTAAATATTTATATATATTTTTTTGTTACAGTATTTTCATTTATCATCAACAGGTGCGTTGGTTCAGATTCCAATCAACTTGTTCGCCGGAAATGCATCGGTAAGTAAATTTTAAGCAGCAAATATGTTAAAGAGAATCTCCTGGGTATACAAAATTATGTTGCACAAGTTTTTGTTAAACTACTATCCCTGAATTCTAAAAATATTTGAATTTGTCCACTAATCTAGGTTAATAATAGAAAAAATTATTAACCACTAATAGAAAACTTCAACTTCTCAATTGGCTAGAAGAAGCAATAATTGTCAACTTACAGTTAGTAGTGGAAAAACATTTTTTAAATGTGGTGGTGGTTTCTACCCTGTTCCTACGCTGAGGCTATATACTGGCTTGAGTTATTTTTGGATCCTTTTCTTCCTTCAGCGGAATGTCGTTGAAAATTATAACCTGGAATAAAATATCAGAGAGTTGTGGTATATTTTTCATAAAAATATAATTCATAATCTCAAAACCTTTTGTACTCTTTTGTACTCAATAATTGCACTTGCTGCTTTCCTAATTTAATATGCCACAATTCACAGCTGTGTGGAGTTTTCGTTTTGAAATTAAATCTCATAACGAATGAAATGAAACGCTATAAAAAGAGTGATCAGTTATAGAGTGCAGACATTTATATAATTAAAGTAACAGTCACAGACTTGCATGCAGTGAAAATGTAATTTTTGGTTAAGTGAAAAATTGTTAAACGTAAAAACGAAAATATATCCAATAAAATAGTCTGGTCTATATAGACTTTATTGTCCAGAATGTAATGCTGTCTATATTGGTCAAAACTTTCGAAATTATGAAATTAGACACAACGAAAATACAGATTAAAACAACCAGATAAATCACATTACGCGGAAAATCTAGTTAATTACAAAAGAAGAATATTCAAAGTAGATTATTAGGATACAAGAACCTAATGTTAGAGAGAGAAGTGTAGATGCTGTTACTAGAATGGAGAGATGCAGCTCAACTACACAAATCTCATCATACACAAAAAATTTTGATAAATTGAGGTTCAACCGAGAGAAGCATCAAAACTCGAGCTTGAGTGGAACTCAAACTACTTTTGCTCATAAAAATAGTGCATTTACAGAAAATCAAACATTACAATGTCTTAGGTGCGGATCAGAACAGATGTTTAGGTTCTTGTATTCTAATACTCTACTTTTAATATTCTCCTTTTGTAATTCAAATACAAACTGATTGCGTGATGCTTTCCTTTAACATCCTCCAACATTGCATGTAGTAGCTAACCTTTGTAGGACTGTTTTTTAACGGGCTTTTTAACACATTTTCCCTCTAGTTTTCTCTGTAGGAATCTGAAGATTTCAGCAGCTTTGAGGGATTCCGGGATGTAATATTCCTTCATGGTGTTTACTTGGAGATTGTTTATCACACAATGTAAAAAGTAAGGTTCCTTCTAATTTTCGGGTATTGTGAAAACTTTGAAAGCACTTTCCAGTCGCATCAACCATCTATTGAATTTCTTTGTAAGATCGAACGTCTCAATTGAAAACTCTATTTGAATTGAGTGAAGAACAGTCGTCTTCTCTGTTGA
Source organism: Galerucella pusilla (assembly GCA_910591695.1). Classification (NCBI taxonomy): domain Eukaryota; kingdom Metazoa; phylum Arthropoda; class Insecta; order Coleoptera; family Chrysomelidae; genus Galerucella; species Galerucella pusilla. The sequence goes on from CAJUYI010001730.1 coordinate 2,916, forward strand.
TCCTTTAGAATTTGCATTAACATTGCCTCCATTTTCATTCGGCATTACAAAGTTAGGTTAAGTTACTTTTAACAAAATAATGTCATTGTGAGAAATTCTCGAGAATAAATCTATTTTTAATCTTCTTGCACTTATATAGGCTCTTCTTTTCTCGTCGCCAACTGTTTGCAGGTGTAAAATGATGGATGATCGTAGACTGTCGTTGCTAACTTCCCGGGCTGAATCGCCTTCCCAAACATAATAGGAATAGGCCGATTACTCCATCTAGTCTGAGTGCCTGATATCTTGGATCATAAAATATACCTTGAGTTACATGTAAAACTGCGACATCCTGTTTGTTCATTAAATTTTTATCATCTACTCGTGTTCATGCAAACCTAATTTGTGAAACCTGTAGAGTAATATCGTCCCCTTAGTGCAACAACTAGATAACTTCAAATTCATAGTTTTGAGAAAATCCAGTTTGAATATTCGAAACGCCAAAAAAATACAACTGTCAAGTAAGCAAATAGTATATTGTTTTTTGCGCGATCGATCTTTTTTGTTTATTTACAGCTTTGGTTGTCAGGTCGGTAGGTTGTGTTTACTGGTTTCTAAGTCTAACACGTCGGTAAGTGATTTACTTACCGTTCAGACGTCGGTAAGTAAATTACTTACCGGCGTCTTAGCCCTACATAGATTTAAGTAGTCCTAAATAATATATTACTTCATTCATTACACAAAAGGAACAAAAAAAATAAGAAGATTGATATTTTTTTAATGAACAGAATCGAACAGAACAATATGAAAAGTAATGAATAGCATGAAAACAATTTCACCAAAATGCAAATTATATTTTAAACTAATCAAGTATAAATGTCACTTTTGACATTTCGTTCATTTCGAAGAAATTCTAGTTTTCTTGGATCTTAATTATATTAATTATATTAATTTAAGATACAAGTTTTATTTTTTATTTAGTTTACAAATGAAGCTCTTTGTTTTATATTTTAATAAACACCAAGTTTTGTAATACTGGATGTTTTTATTACACAAGTTTTATTAAACGTATGAATTTTTGGCGGATCATTGACGACTTAATTTCATTTAAGTTAAAAAATCGTTAATGGCCCGCCAAAAATTTCTTACCCATCGGTTTGGCCCTACTGTTCAAAAACTTGAGCAGCCTTGATATATACTATTATTAGGAGTAAAAGTATAACTTTTTGTGGCGAGTCTGAATGTTTGATGGCCGAACGTTAGTAAGGCCGACAATTTCAGACGAGCCACAAAAAGTGCTTTTGCTCTGAATGAAACATGCTATTTTTTTTCGCAAACGGCATCCAGACTATAGAACTAATTAATATTTAAATAAAAATTCAAAACGATTGCAAGGAAGTTGATAAATTCAGAGAATAATAATTATAAAACTGCGCACTACATTTCCGTGGTTACTGGTTTTGTGATTGCCAAGTCAAAAACAAATTTGACAGTTCATAATATTTTATAATGTCAGAAATATTGTAAGTGATTTAAAGCAACAATTGGACTGTGCATTTTTGGTAAGTACTTGAGCATCAAAATTTCGTTTGTTGTAGTAAAGTGTACTGAAATTTTCTTTTAGAATATATTATGTCGGATTCAGAACCCAACTGTACACCACCCGACGTTGTTGACATTGCTAAGGCAGCTACGAATGATTTAATTCCAACTAAGTCAAGTAGAGTTTATAATCATGCTTACGAAAGATTTCTCACATGGTGCAATGATAAAAACATTTCAAACTATTCGGAAAATGTGCTACTAGCTTATTTTTTTGAAATGACAACTAAATTAAAAATGAAGAGTTCAACAATGTGGTCGCAGTATTCCATGATAAAATCATTACTGAATATTAAACATGGATTAGATATTAGCAAATATATGAAACTACGTGCTTATCTGAAGGAGCAGAATGAAGGATATACTCCCAAAAAGTCAAAGGTATTCACAGAAGACCAGTTTGAAGATTTTTTAAATAATGCACCTAATGAGCAATATCTAGGAATTAAGGTTAGTTATAATATTCTAACCTGCATAAATACAAACAAGTTTTTAAATACATCCTACTTTTAGGTTGTTCTAATAATGGGCGTATCTGGAGCATGTAGATGCGATGAAATGGTGAACATGACAATAGACGATATAAAAGATTTAGGATCTGTTATTCATATAAAGATTCCTGATAGTAAATCTAAAAAGCCACGATCGTTCACAATTATTGGAGAAAAATATATAAATCTCTACAGAAAATATACTTCTTTACGTCCACAAGCTGTGGAAAGCCGACGCTTTTTTTGAAATTTCAAAAGGGAAAATGTTATCGCATGGTCATGGGAATTCATACAATTAATAACGTACCCAAAACAGTAGCAACTTATTTAAATCTACCGAATTCAAAAGATTACACCGGCCATGCGTTAAGAAGAACTTCAGCTACTTTGCTTGTGGATGGAGAAGCTGATATTACTTGTTTGAAACGGCATGGAGGTTGAAGACATTGAAGACTCTTTGTCTAATAAAAAACAAACTGCAGAAAAAATCTTGATGTCGAATTCTTCTTCACTGTACCTGAATGCAGCTTCTTATGAGCGAAATTATGTCGACGTTGATGTAACAGAAGCAACAACAAGTAAGGAGTCACGGGAAATTTTGTCGATGAACTCTTTCAACTCTGCACAAAATTCGCTTGAATTGGAAGTGAATAAATCAGGTAGTGCATTAAATATGTGCAGTGCTACCTTAAATAACTGTAATTTTACTATTAATAATTATTATCGTTAATAAAGTTTAAAAGTTCAACTAATAATTATTTTCCCTTTTAAAAATTTTACTTTTTTGTACAGCCGTCAGCGTACAAAAAAGTACTTTTTTGTCCGCTCACGGCCCTACAAAAAAGTGGCGTCTGTGAAATCATACTTCAACATCATGATTGACGTTAATAATGTGTACTTTTTTTGACGTTTGCGGAAAAAATATTTTATACCTGTACAGATATGTTGCATATCAAATGATTTGTCAATTTTGGGGAGAATTAGGATTATCATTTTTCCAGAGTTCGATAAAAAAACTTGAGTCATCTAGTTGTTGCTGTAAAGATAGAAAGTTATCTATTTTTAACCACTAGCGATTAAACGTAAATCATCTATTAAATAAAACATAATTTGGAAAAACAACAATACTAGTTTTAATAAACCCCAAAAGATTTAACTCAACTTAAATGTCAATATCACTGATGTCACTTTCGGAATCCGCTATGTTTTGAGGCCTTCTCCCTTGGTTTCCTTTGAATGGAAGACTTTCAAAAAATGCTTTATATTCGCTAGGCAGCGCCGGACGATTTATTTTGAACAGAGACATAAGGTCGTCATACTTCTATTTTTTAAGAGGCAGTTGACTTTGATACAAAGGCTCCAAGTTATTATTTACAGAGGATATACGTATTTTACTATTGCTATTAAGTCGTCTAAATTATAATAACATAACTTTATAAATTAAATTCATATTTAAATGTATTTCCACGACGATTTTCTTGTTATTGCGTTACCCAATGAGTTATTTGTTTTTGGTCACGTGACGTCCTGAAGTGATTAATTCAAGAGATACAGAGGTTAATGGACTGTAAATAAAAAAATTCATAATTGAATCCCCTGTAATTTTCGGCAATCTTACAATCGTACGTAATGATTAAGACAAACCAATATTATAATTTTTAATAATACTTGAAAGTTAATAATAAAACGACCTGTATATCATGGAGTAAAATTACATAAAATTGTGTTTTTTCCACGAAAACTTGTTTACCTAGTAAATATCGATTAAAAAGTAGCATAGCAAATCTTATAAAAAAGACTGCCTATAGGCATGACGATAGTATCAAAAAATCGTCGATATAATGGTTTTAGGGAAAAGTTCATGTCAAAAAAATTCAAAACACTGCTTTAGTTTTAGCGCATGACGTCACGCTTAGGTAAACACCGCTGTCAGTCAATACTCAATTCACTCATTTTCTGTGTTTTGTTATTGCGAATGCTACTGATTACGCATTTGGATTGATCTTTTATTATTTTACGTGTGATTGATCGTCTCCACTTCACTATAACAATGAAACCAAGCTTTGTTAAGGCAAATAGCTCAAATTTGCCCAGGATTGATATAATGATGTTGGGCGATTTCCTCGCAACAAATCAAGAATTTAGCTCGTCTGAGTTTAGAAACGTGAAAACTTCCTTGTGAGTGAATTTTGTCTTTATCTTCACCCTAGATACAACCAACTTAGATATAATCAAACTAGTTTTAAGCTCATGCGAGTTTATTTAACTTTCATAGGTTGGCATATAAATTTATGGGGGCATACATCCTGGTTTCATACGTACTTGTGATACTGACCCCATCACATGATACTCATATAATTTTCCATATCATCTGGCAACTGCAAAAAAAATGAACCATTGAAATTGATAATAAGAATTATAGACAAAACTAAAACAAACATAACCTCAATAAACTAGATATTTCATAGCCTCAATATTTCACGTCAAACAAACGTTTTAAGTTTAAGAAACATAAATATAATAGGATAACATACTCACAAGTGGTCTTCACAAAAATAAAGTGGCCAATTCGTGACTACGTCGTTCGGGTTTCGCCTTGCGAGCTTCAACCACTTATCTCTTATCTATCATTTTCTTGTTTGGAACATGTACAAACACTTTGTTGGGTGTTCTTATTGATGTGTTTTTACACTGCGGTACTGCACACCACTTATAAACTTTGGAATTCATTTTTATGACACGAATTTATTTAATGTTTTGTTTACTTTCTTCGCTATGCATAGACACAATGACATGTTTACCTAGGCGTGACGTCAGAGCCGACGCCATGACACCTACGAGCTGTTTTCGCGCCCTATTTAAAGAATAAGAGTGGAATGGCTTCAAAATCCGTTAAACTTAAATTTATTACCGAAATAAAGGTTTTTTCGTAAATAGTGAATGTGTACCCACATGACGGAAGAGTATTTCAAAATCTATCGTCACGCCTATTGTCAAGTTTGCCATGATAATGACAAAAGTGACAATAAGACAATATTGGTTTGTCTCAATCATTACGTACGAAGGTAAGATTGCCGAAAATTACAGGGGATTCAATTATGAATTTTTTAACTTACAATCCTCTAAGTACCTCTGTAGCTCTTGAATGAATTACTTCAGACCCCCCAGTGTGCTAGTTAGTTGGAATTGTTTTATCGGGAGGAACACAGAAAGGAACAAATATACATTTTGTCCCATTTATAATTTTGAATGCGACGTCACGTGACCAAAAACAAATACCTCATTGGGTAACACAATAACAAGAATTCTGATATATTACTTTTCTTAATCGTCGTGTATCTGAATCGTTTTCTAATTGACTACGTAGAATTTCCAAAATCTGTTTCCCTCTTGACATCATTTTCGCACTAACAGTGTTTACAAAACACCGTGAAAACAATTCAGCAGCACATCAACACACCTGTTGTTTCAAATTCACAACTGGATATCTCATAGACACCGAGAAGGTAGCGGTGAGTAACTCAATAATGCTAACACTAGGTATCTCAAGATGTCTGCTTATAGTATGTACAAGTACATATTGAGAGTTAACTGTTTTTGTCAGTCGTAAAACACGTCTGGTTGCTCGTTCAAGATATCTAGTTGTTGTATCAAAAAGAGCATGGAAAATAGGTCAGGTATTAAAAAGAGCATGGAAAATAGGTCAGATTTAACTGGATAACTCAAAATGCATAAATTTGGAGTTATCTTCTTGTAGCACTAAGGGGGCGATTATTTTTGCTGTGGAATATGTTATTTATTAATTTCATTTGTATAGACAATTTTTATTTATATTTAAATTCAATTTTTGGGTTCAAGATAAACAATTTGAAATAATAACTGATTGAAAACATTTGCAATGTCTAGTTATTACATTTTAAAAAAAATATCAACCAAAATTGTTTGATTTTAATTCGGTTATTGCCTTTACAGGTGCTAGATCCCTCCTGCAAACGACTGTCACAAGTGATCAGTATCAAGGGGAACCAGTTCAAGAAGCATGTAAGCCATTTGTCAACGTCACAAATAACCAATTCTTCAGTCCCGGATATCCCAGCGAGACTTACACGAATAATACGAATTGTTTCCTTGTGCTTGAAGGTAAGTGGAATCGATTACATTTTTTTATAGTTAAACTAAGTAAAAGTTTATATTTATAAATGTAGACTGCACCAATTTCTTGATAATTTGCTAATAATACTGATTGCTTCCTGTAATCGTACATTCAAAATAAATGTGAATGCGCCAATATAGGTGTGCAGTGCGACATAAAATTGCCCGTATCTCTTAAACCGTAAATGTTATCGAGATGTCACAAGAGGACTTCATATCTCTAAAAAAATTCACAAAAGCCAATCATTGCATTTATAACTGAAAAAAGTTTTACTTACAAAAAAAATGGCGCATCCACTATTTAACTTAGTCGGTACCTGAGTTCACAAGTATGTTGAAGACTTGTATATCACGCCAAAAGTGTGCAATTATGGTGGTTATTAACGGTTAAAATATTACAAATTACCAATCAGCCATTTGATAATTGTAAATAAAAAGCCATTTTTCATTCCCAACTTTAGAGCCCTATAGTTCGTTAACTAAGGGCGTGAAGAAAAAATTTTATATGAATTACCATCATTATTTTTAGTCTTTCTATCACCTCCCAAGTTTTTGGTACGAACTTCTGGGACACCCTGTATAGATAAATCATGTGTATTATTTATATTTTAACAAATGAAATAATTTCATTTCATCATCTACTTATCAAAGTTAATAATTAGTCATCAGCAATAAAGCTTAATGTGTGAATAAACCCTGCATATACGAGTAGATAATTTCCGTATTTCCAACTTTGCTGGAGACTGAAATTAATCTGTGAGATTCGAATGTTAGCAAGGGAATCGAAAACTAATTAGAACATTTCACTGTGCAAACGACATTTAACCTGGTATTTCGCATTGTAACGTAAAAACGAAGAGGGTGATTTGAAAACGGTTCGAGATCTAGTTAAGCAGCTCTCAAAATATTAGTTGTGAAAGTTAGTTTGCGTATGTTTATGTTCAACTGGTCAAGCTAGTCAGTTCCAAAGATTGAGAAACTCAAGAACCAAAATAATCAATTTATATTATGCCGGTAAATCTAATCCAATATATTATCTATATTTATAATTCGCAATTTGCAGCGCTGCTGTTTTTATTAAAGATTTACACTCCAAATTACTAGCATGAAGGCTTGCACACATCAGCCGGAAACGGAACGCGACCGGATATCTTTTTTGGCTTTGCTTCGCTAATTAAATTCTGCCAAGAACTACTTGTCGTTCATATTGTTAATTTTACGATGGAGCTAAGAATTTAATGAATGAAAGTACAAAATGCAGTAGTTGAAAAAAGTAGGAGAAAACGAAGATGTGTACATGAATTCTGCAAAAATAGGAAAAATCGATGTTATTTCCTGAATTAAAAGAACATAAAAAGTAAACTATGAGTATTTCTAAATGGGCTAAGAAAAATTTCGGAACTTTTCAACTATTATTCAGGATGTCCCGAAAAAGTTGGTCATACATTATACCATATATTAGTAGCCCGAATAGGGCTTGGTTAAGTTAAAAATAAATTCCTGACTTTTTGGCAATTTTATTAATTTTGTATCAACAATCTTCAACCGAATAGCAGTATTTTAATTGAAGGAGATAGATGTATGTATATTGGGGTAACATTCACTGAGACCTAGAACTCCTAGAAGATCTATTGTGCCCTCTTACTTCTACTTAGCTTTTGAGGAAAGTCTCAGAGAATAGTAGCTCCTTCAGTCCTATTTATTTGAGGAATTTTAGGATTTCTGTAGACTTTATTTTATGTAAGTGCTCCTCCACTACCCAGTAGTCTCCTAGGTGTCGTGCAATTCGCAACTATGTGGATGGAGGTTTCTTATTCCAAGCCACATAATCTACTCCACTATTTTGAGCTTTTTAAGGTGCCAATTTGTATTGCTCTATCATCAACTCGGGAACTGAGTTTTTAACTTTTATATTCGGTATGGAAGGACCAATATGTAGCGTACAACGCCAACGCTGGTTGATAAATGACGAAAGTGGACTGTATTTTATAGGTTTTTATTACTTACGAGTAAATATGAAGAGCAAAAGTATTTTATGTGTTTCTACCTTTTTAGTTTTTTTATTAAAAACATCTCGTTTCCAGGGTAACGCACTGTGAGGTACGCAGAATAATATATAAGGATTGTATTGAACACAATTCAGGTTGTGAGAATTCCAGTTAAAACTCTCAGTGTATTTTTACTTTCACTTATGAATTCATTCAATCTCAACAGGCTGTAGTCACCCATCATAATATATGACTGTCCAAGTACTACTAGATCTTTCCATTGATTAGATCTCTCCACTTCGGCTTTGCCTATTTCTTTTAATATTGTATTGGAGCCCAAAAGGGTGTTTTAGTTCCCTTCTTTGCTAGTACATCTGCTTTTTCATTCCCTTCTAATCCAGTGTGTCCTTATATTGATCCCTTCTAGTTCATTAAGTGTATAGGCATTCCCACCCATTTTGATACTAATTACACAAGAGTTCTGTGCTTTAATAGCTGCTTGACTATCCGACATTATGATAATCTTTTTTCTTCTATATCCTTTGTCAATATTGAACTGGGCACACTTTCTTATGATGGCATGAATTTCCGCTTAAAAGATAGGTACTTATGCTTTTTCACAAGCTTTCACGCTGCTTGGCTCTTGGCATGTTCACTCCTATTCCAGCTCCTTCTATTGCTTTTGAGCTCTCTATGTAATATCATCGGCATATCCTTGGTAGGATATTCTGAGGTAGGTCAGTCAAATCACACAGAAGTTAATTCACCATCAGGCTCCCCTCCCTGTGGACATCATCTGGCTGTACACACGTAGACAATGTCTTCGCTCGTCTTTTTCTCTGCTCCTCTAGTGGTGTGCAGCTCCGACACCTATTTGGATGTTGTACAGTCCACACCTCTTCAATTTAATGCTCTCCTGACACTCTCATGAGAAGTACCTATTGTCGAAAGCACCTTCTATATCTTGAGCACCTTGGATATTCTCCGTCAGTTGTACCAGTGCAGCTTCCGTAGATCTCCATGCCCGGTAAGCATGCTGATACTGAAGTCTCTTCAGGATTTCCGTTCTAATATAATTGTCAATAGCTTTTTCCATCGTTTTGTTTATAAAGGATGTTAGACTAATTTGTTTGAACTCTTAATTCTGACAAATATTTACTCCACCTTCGCTGCTTCGTTGTTCTTGAAGGGGGCAGCTCGATTCAAGTCACCCTGTTCAGTTCCTCAAGCTCATTTTCCAGATCGAGATGGTGCTGAACCCTTTCTTTCCTCTGGATATGTACTAGGTATTGTAGTTGTCCCAGTCGGCTTTTTTGGGTTTTCTTCCAAAGCTTATCTCAGGAATGCCTAGTTTTAACATGAATTTTATGATACTATGATCGGAGATACTGATGGTTCGCCCGATACTCTCCAATCTTTTACTGAATATTTTAGATCCTGTATTGCCAAGGTGATATTTAAAACTTCTTGTCTTACCCTTGTCACAAATATGAAGGTGTTTCCTTAACTGTGAGTGTTAAGGATATATTCTAAAAGCTGCTCACCTGTCTGATTGGGGCAGTTAATTTTGTCAGCTTCCATTTTTATTAAATTATTTGATAAATAGTTTCATTCACACTGAATCTTTTTTGTTTTTCCACGTCCATGGCTCGTGTATCCACCGACAAAACATTCTTAATGAAGTTAGTTAGGCTAGAGATAACGCAACTGCCATTCGCATGGAAAACATCCAAATGTATTTGGCTATCCATCACAAATTTAATATGGGTGGCTGGTCGCATTCTCTATTTTCGACAGAATTGGTGTTGCACTGCTCGCCACGATAATCTGTTGAAGCTGGATAATGTTCGATGCCGAATTATGCGACAAATACGCGATTTTGGGTGCGAATGGTCAAATTTTGTAGTGAAATGTGATTGTTCACACTGGAATACTTACCTCTGTAGGGACAATATTGTGGTTTGTTTCAATTATTATGAATAATTTCAATCATTTTCTTGTATGATACAGAATGTTATTATAAAAAGAACGTTTTTCTACAATCACATTGAAAAGTAGGCTTTTTCGCTTGCCATTGACAACGAAAAGTTGACGTTTCTTGAAGAGAGTTACTTTACGTAAAAAATGGCAAAACGCTCATTGCCCATAACAACCGATACTACAAACACAATTGTATTGACAGTGACAGATATAAAAGTTTGAAACATATTTGAATTGGTATATTTAAACTATATTTTTTTTATTGGTGAACCATTTAACCTATTTAAAGCACGCCTCAGCGTGTTTAAATCGAACTTTAAAACACGCCCGTGTTTTAAAGTTACCGTGGTAACATCAACAACTCGAGAAACGAAGTCTAAATCATGTCTAAATGACAATATTTTTATTATTGATCTGACAGGAGTAGTTTGTAACGTCAAAACTTTTATTTGAACAATATTTAACAATGTCAAATTTATAAATTAAAATGGAAAGTGCTGTTGGTGTTGTTTGAAATATTAATATTTTGATTTTTCAATTCCTAGGAAATGGTATTTGAATTAATATTATTGACATTCACAGAACTCAATACGGTTGAACTTCCATCAAAATACAAATTAGTTTATGCTTTTCTCATTTCCATGACAACGCAAGGTATACATCATATACGTCACGAATTCATCCATTTGACACTTAGTTCTTATTTCCATCTATGATTTTCATTTCTTGTTGTTGTAGTAGTTATAGGCCAGTATCTATGATTTCAAAGTACACCAATAAAAAAAATAGCGTAAAGTACTCGTGGATAACTGGTCTTTAAAACACTTGCTCTTTTTCGAAAAATCGCGCGTGTTTTAAAGACCTTAATATCCACTTATACTTTAATATACTATTAAACTGACAGATTTTAAACCATTACTCTCAAGCAATAATGTATCACTTTTCGCTCTTAATACATAAATAACTATTCTATTCACAATAATTTTTGTGGAAAACATTAAAAATTGAAAATATTGTGGGTTGACAGGAAACTATGAGAACATTCTAGTTGTAGTAAGTCAACGCGTGATACAAAATTTTAGCTGGGTACAAACCGAAATAAAGAATCCGCGAGCTGTTCGAGAACAGCTCCCGAATTAAGCCCAAGCAGCACCCAAACACATTGTCCACACAAGAAGAGTTTCAGTTCTGTGTTCAGTTCGGTCCAGTTAGTTGAAAAGTTCGAACTAGAACTACACTTTCATAAAATCCAGCCTATATCTTTGTATGTGTCTTTTTTAACCTGTCTCTTTTTATAATATTTGTGCCTAGGATTTCACAAATGCTCATGCCGACGATATTCTTCTATCAACCACACAATTTCGTCCAGTCCATGTTTATTTAAAAACTACTATAATACGATATTAAAATATTTAAAAACAGCGTACAGCGCGTATATTATGATACGGAACAGTCAACGTCCACCCACATACTGAGTTCGCCACGTGTTCACAAACGAACCCTTTGAAAGTACCGACTCGACTCGGAACCCCAAAAGAACTGCCGAGCTGCTCTAGAATTGTTCGCAAACAAGTGTATACACCAAGCTCAAAAATTTCGTAAACTATTCGAGAATTGCTCGAGAACTTGGTCTGTACCCAGGGATCTAATTGGGTGAGCTCAAAGGGACGTCTATATATATTCCAATAAACAAAGTTGGTGCAATAATAATCAAAATTTTACATTTATTTTCAGATGCCTCAACCTAACTTCTTCTTAGGTCGTGATTCAGTTATATACCCAGCTTTTGAGAATTGTTTTATTACAAAAATTATTGACGCCGTTCATGTCACATTGAATCCAAAAATTTAATTGGGCAAAAACTTTTTACCCTAAGTGAAAATTCTTAAAACGTTGAATATAATAATTAACTGTACCTAGTGCTGGGTAAAATTTACGAACAAGTATAAGCACGAACAATATTTCTTGTGGCAATTCGACGTTGAGATGAAATGCTTTCAAAGTTGGCCAGCTATTCTTTCCACAAATTTCTCTTTGAATGTTACCTCTGAATATTTAAGTGTTTTCGAGATTTCCGTCTATTCATATGCGCTTGAGAATATTTTGATACAATGTGATTATGAAATTATGAGAAGAATATATTTGACATCTGAAAAATTTGGTTAAAATGAAATCTGAACGTATTTCTCGGGTACGTTTGTGTAAAATACGAAACATTTTTTATCAACCACATAAGCGATGGGTTTGCCTGACCTGGGACAATAGTGTTTGTTCTTCAATCCAAATTCAATTACCCCTTCAAGTTCAATCTTCCCAAGGAAGTTAACAATCTGAAGAGCTTCCTCAAGGCAAACAAACGCAGCTCTGTAGTCCTAGTCCAACTCGTTTAGCATAGATTAAGGTGGCTTTTCACGGCCCGTGTTTTTACAGGTCGGGCCGCGCCAACGCGCCTTAGGATGACGGTCGTCTGAGGTGGCGCGAAGAGCTGCGACGAATCCGCGGCGAGTCGGTAACTTCAAACAAACACGCAGTGGGAAGAGTTTCGCCTGAAGTCCATTCCGATCTACGCACCGCCCGTTCCTACGTCGCGGCGCGGCCTGGTCTGTAAAACTACGGGCCGTAGTAGTAGCTTGGATCTTGGGAAATTATCTTATTCTACTTGTTTCCTTTTTGCACACGAAATTCGATGTTGAAAAGATGAAAATAATGATGCCTGCATGTGTTAGAGGCTGCTGGTCTATAATATTGATTAATATTGAGTAAGCCATAAAAACTAAAGCAGTTACTCGCAAAAGAATATAAAAAAGTTCATAACTTATTTTTTTCAGTGACCTAGTGCACGGAATTAACTTCTCGAGCTATCAAGGCGTTAACTTTTTTTCTCGTCTCGACTAAAGATGAATTTTCCGAGAAGTCTCGAGCAGAAAAAAGACAACCGTGACAAATCTAACCAAGTCGAGTGGATTCAGTGCTTGTCCTGTCCCGATTCATATTCGCAAAAAAGCCGGTCAATTTTGCAACACTTTTTAAATCAAGTTCGACTTTTAAAAACATAGATAAGCTTGTCCCATTAAACTTAACGTTATCAAGCTTCTCCCATTAAACTTAACGTTATCAGTGATTATGCTTCATGCCTAATTTATATTTTTAGTAGTGAAATCAAGGATTAAATAGACGACATAATTGAGTGAAACTATATTAACTCTTCGTATTATGTTTTCAACGTAATTTAAATTTATCACCGTTGCTGTATTTTTTTATGATGATGAACCGTCACTGATTGATCGTATTTTAAATTGTGTCTCTCGGTAAATGTAAATAATAAACGTATTCTATGAATGCACGACACACTGTTCTTAGGAGCAATAAGAATGAATAGAACATTCTGCAGAGCCAAATTGAAAATTTGTCGCTCTTCGCTTTTTCAAAAAAATCCAAAAATTTGCTGGGTTCTGCTAGGTTAATGGAGGTTAGGCCAGCAAGTTGTTTTGTCAATTTTACTGTCAAAAATTGTTAGTTAAAGTTTGTTCGTATTTGCCTGATACATTTTTCGTTTTTAAATACAAACATACCCGCATCAACTACTAAGAGTTATTAGCAGGAGGACTTACACAAGTAGTGTGTTGTATTTGTGTTATAGATAATTTTTAAATTTTGTTATACAAATTAATGTCTTTGAAATATTCAATCAAAGCACTTGTGTCTTTGGTGAGCACATCCTTGTACACCGCACTTAAATTGTTCTGTCTTCTATGTCTGGAATATTCGGGACACTCTAAGATGATATGTTTTATAGAGAGAGTAACATGGCAATGTATACATTCTGGTGCTGGTTCTTTGTTGAGGAGATATTGATGTGTAAGTAGTGTGTGTCCTATTCGCAGGCGGGTTAAGACAACTTGGTCTCTGCGTTTTTCTGGTATTGATAGAAATAATCCGACTTGTGGCTTAACTTCTTTCAGTTTGGATGTCGCATGGTTCCATATTACTTGCCAAGAATTAAATATATGTTTTTTGATTGGATTTATGTGGTCAGTGTAGGGAATTTTTTTAATGTAAGGTGCCTCTTGATTAGATGTTGTATCTACTGCTAGTTGATCGACTCCTTCATCGTTTCCTTTTATACCAGAGTGAGATGAAACCCACAGAAATGAAACTTTCTTTTGGGTGAGGCGTATTATTTTCATTCCACTTTTGATTCGTATGAGAATGGGATGTGAAGGGTAAAGTTGTTTTAAGCCAAATAGCGCACTCAGTGAATCTGTTATGATGAGAAACTTGGTTGCTGTAGAGTCTTTGCACATTTTTAGGGCTTCCAGAATTGCAGTGGTTTCTCCCGTGAATATACTACATTGATTCGGTAGTCGGATGGCAGATTTGTTATTTCCACAGATGTAAGCTGCTGAAACTCCATTGTGATTTTTGGAAGCATCTGTATAGATTTGCAGGGTTTGGGGGTATTTAGATATAATTTCCTTGGAGAGGTTTTGTAGGAGACAGGGGTTGGTTGAATTTTTTGGATTTTGAGTTAGGGACGTATTAACATCTGGCTTCTGAGACATCCAGGGGGGAAAGTTAGAGTTTTGTTGGAGCGATAATTCAAATTGTTCGCGTCTCACTCTTTCTCTAAAAGGGAGATTTTTATTTCGTCGGGTGGGGCGTTTTTGGGGAAAATGACTTGGAATGCATTATTGTTGGGATAAGCAGAAATTTTTGCAGTATAGTTCAAGGAAAGGAGTTGTCGACGTAAATAAAGTGGGGGTTCGTTTGCAATGACTAGGAGACTGCTGGTTGGGCTGGTTCCGAAAGCGCCAAATACACATCTAAGTGAAGAAGTTTGAATGACATCTAATTTTTTTAATGATGTTTTCTTGGCGGTATCGTAGCAAATGGAACCGTAATCTAATTTACTTCTTATCAGTGATTTGTATAGGTTCAATAAGGTGATTGTACTAGCTCCCCATGTTTGGTTTGATAAAATTTTTAACATATTTATTCGGGATTGGCATGACTGTTGAAGGGCTTCTATGTATGTTTTTTTTCAGAGAACGATCTAAAGTGAGACCAAGAAAATTTACTTCTTCTACCCGCGTTAGCGGAGTTCTATATAAAAACAGATTAAAATTATGGGTGTCTTTTCGTTTGTCGAAAATCACATATAGTGTGTCTTTTCGCTTGAAAATTGGAATCCCGTTTTTTGTGACCAGTTTTCAATTTGATGGAGGCAATCTTGAAGTAAAGTGTAGGCGAACTTTGTGCTTCTACTTCTTGTATAAATGATGAGGTCATCTGCATAAAGGCCAATTTTGATGGGAGGTTTTATCATTTCGGTGATGCTGTTAATTGCAGTGAAAAAAAGTGTGGGACTCAAAATAGATCCTTGAGGAATGCCATTTTTAGAGGTCTTGTAGTTGAGATGAGGCCATTTGATCTGACTTGAATAGTTCTGTTCTTGAGAAAATTATTCATGAACGCTAGCATGTTTCCTTGTACTTCCCATGTCTGGAGTGTTTTTAAAATATTATATTTCCAGGTTGTATCAAAAGTCTTATTTAAATCGAAGAATATGGCGATTAGTTTTTGGTCATTCAAAAATGCATTGCGTACTTCACTTTCAAAAGATATTAGATTATCAATTGTCGATCTGCACTTTCGGAATCCACTTTGATAGGGTGTTAAAAAACTTTTGTTTTCAAGATGCCATGCTAGTCTGTTGTTTAGGATTTTCTCTAAAATTTTGCACATACTGCAGGTTAGGGATATCGGTCTATATGAGGCTAAGTCGACTTTACATCTAGGGATAACTGTTGCATTTGACCAAGTTTCTGGGAACTGATGTTTTAAAAATATAGTGTTGAATAGATCTAGGAGTATTAACTTTGTATTAAAAGGAAGATTTTGCAGAAATATTGTGGGGATGATATCATCTGGTCCAGGGGCAGAGTTTTTGGTGTTTTCGAGTGAAAATTCAAGTTCCTGCAGAGTTATGTGAACGTTTAGATAAAAGTCGGAGTCATTTATTTGGATCTCCGAAGTTTCAATCAATTCTTTGTGTTGTATAAAGGATTGGTTTAGGCTTCGATCACTAGAATTATATTGGAAAGCATCTGCCATAGCCTCACATACATCTTTTTTATCGGATATCAGGTGATTATTATAGGATAAAGTATTTATGTGGAGGAAAGTATTTTGTCCTCTTATTTTTCGAATTTTATTCCATATCGAGTCCAGTGGGGTAGAGGGATTTATGGAGGAAATATTACACCAGCTTTCTTTTTTACTTTTTTTAATTGGGAAACGGGTTTTGGCATTGAGTTTTTTGAATTCAAGGCGATTTTCATCATTTGTATGTCTTTTCCACACGTTATAGGCGTGTTTGCTTGAACCAAGTGCTTGAGCAATCTCCTTATTCCACCAAGGGACTGGTTGTCTTTTGCACATTTTAGTTTTTCCGATACTGGTATTTGCAGCTGATATGATGATATTGTTCAGCTTTGTAATATTTTCATTTATATTTCCTTCAAGTGAGAAATTGGTGACTTTGTTTTCTATTTCCTTTCTGAATAGTTCCCAATTTGCCGATTGTTGTTTCCAGTGCTGATATATAGTATGTGAAGGAGGTTCATTTTCTTTTTATTGTATGGATATATAGATGGTTGAGGGTATCCCACTGAAGATCGGGTGCCAGGGATGGACTGCAGAGGGAGAGGTCGATAGCAGATAGTGTGCCATTGTATGAATTAAATCTTGTCGATTTCCCTGTATTCATTAGGATTAAGCTACTACTATTAATGGTTTTGAGAAGTAGATTTCCACATTTGTCAGTTTTATGGCTGCCCCAAGCTGCGTTGTGGCAATTCAGGTCTCCTACAATTATTATTTTGTGGCAAATATACGTTACATATATGGATTTTCTTTCTATGCCCTTTGTCGTAGTATGTTTATATATGAAATTTAAAATTTCTTTTATTTCGGAGTCTTCGTTGGAATACTGCTGTGCTATCTCCTTTGGGTGTTTGGAGTTGATTGTATTTTCCAGAAAGTCACATATTTGGGTGAAGTTTAAGATGAAAGGTGGGGTTCTTTTTTCAATTTGTTCTTTTATAGGGTTTAATATATTTTCTATGTCTTCCGAAGACATTTCCGCTCTTTTTCTTTGTTTCGAGGGTTTTAGTGGAGTATCAAAAGTGGGGTTGGATAAATTTTCCTGAATATCTGGTGACGTGGAAATTTGTCTTTTAGTTGTTTGTGTATTTATTTCTGATGGATTATTTGGTGGAGTGGGCTTAGATTTTTGTATTATGTCTCTTGTAGAAGAGCTTGAGGATTGAATCATTGAGGTGCTTGGTAGTGGAGGATAAGACATTTGGGTAGTTTTTTCTGTTGGAAGGGTTGTGGAAGAGGGTATATGAATTGATGGTGATGTTACTGGCGAGGTAGAAGTATTTGATGGTATTGTGGTGATAGAAATTTCTGTTGACGATGATGTACAGTTAGGATTTTTTTCTGTAGTTGGATTAGATTGTATTTCTTTGTCTTCCATATGTTCAAGCGAGTCTTGTTGAGCCAGGTAAGCTGGGCAGTCGGATTCTTGATGGCCGATTGTTTTGCATTTTTGGCAATTAGAGCCATCAACATAAAGGTATAATCGGTAAGTGGTATTGTCATGGGAGATGTTGAAAGAGTCTGGTATGCTTGCGTGTTGGAGTGGTTTGATATAAATTTGTCTTCTAAAGCTGAGTACGTGGCTGTATTCAGATTCTGGCATACCAATTTTCAAGAAGGTTATTTTAGATACTGCTGATATCCCCATGTTTCTCAGTTCTTCTTCCAAAAGAGAGTTAGGAATTGTTGGGCAAATGTTAGATATAACTAATCTTTGGGCTGGAGTTATTAATCTTCTTATTTCTACTTGAGTTCCATCAACTTTGATGATGTTGTGGGTACTAAGAAAATTATCTACAATATTTTTTGAGGAAAGATAGATGCAAATTCGATTATTAGCAATTCTTGAAGCAAACAATACGTTTTTTGGTTGTATAAGGGATCCTATTGCTATTAAGTAGTCGTGTATCTTTACTCCATCGATTGCTGAGAGAACTACAGCTTGATCTTTTGTTGGGTATTTGTACGTATTTACTATACTTGAGTAGGTGGTAGTTGTCATATTTCTATTGGAGAAATTATCTCCCGGTGGATTTGTCTCGTTCATTTTTCACATTATTTGTAATATATCTGAGTCCGACGCTGTTGTCGGATGGATTCAGGTTACTAATTACCGGTGTAACCTTACTTTCGATATTTCCACTTTTGCAGATTAATTGATAATAAAAAATCTACTCACAGTAATTTCTGTATAACTTTTATGGAACAAGCACTTACTAATGTAGGTATCACTTAATTTATGTTCAGATTTTTCGCGGAACTTCGTAAAATTTTGATAAATTTCGGAGCCAACTAATAGCGTGGTTTTCAAGTCCTTAGTCAGGACCGAACCCCCGTTTTTCATCTTTATTTTACTCCATCTTCCATTTATGTATATTTTTATTTTAATTTTTTTCCACCTTTAAAATTTTTGTTTATTTTTTTATTATTAACTTATTATTTTGTTTTCAAGCTAACAATACTTTGTTTTGGGATAGCAATGCTACTTGAATATTAATGTTATATTAGTTTTTAAATAGTAATATAATATTTTATAAATATTATTGACTTCCAATGTCAGTAGATTTTCTGTATTTATGGGCAGCTTAATGTTTTGACATAATGAAGTTTGGTATAATTTATCTATTTCTAGCTTTTTCATAATACTCCCTTGTAGAGTGTGTTGTAAATCTGCAATCTCATCACTCATTACTAACACATTTACTAGGTACTATTTATTAAACCCATTTTGATGTCACTTTTGACATTTCGTTCATTTCGAAGAACTTTAAATTATTTTATTTTCGGAATTTATTTCAATACGATCGCGCAAAAAATGGTGTGAGCATCTCGAACGTTAAGGGTAATTACAACGTTTGCATATAGATTCCTCTCGTAAAATTAGACAAAATAATATGAGAATTAAGGGGTCTAGCACATTTACTTTTCGAAATACAGGGTGTTGAAATTTTTAAAACTTGAATGTTTTAATTCGATAACTTTGAAATGGATGGATAAATTGATTTGACATTTGGCAGGTTGTTTTTAAATGTAAAAGGGCATATTTTGATAAAAATAGTAGTTTGTGCAACTAGTGTGGATATGATGGCCATATCGCACGAGGACGAAGTATGAGCACGACGCCGTGGGCGGAGTGCTCAATCGTTCAAGTGCTATATGGACAATCCACACGAGTCGAACAGCATATTTTTTCTACGACCCACTTAAGAGAAAAAATAGGAAATAAAAATTTCTATAAACTGTAATATAACTTCAAATTGAAAATTTAACAATTCAATTTAATGTTTCCACTAATTTTTTTTGTGGTAAACGTTCAGTTCTTGAATGTCCAATTTATATAAAGCTACGGTTTCCCTTTTTAAATATACGATGCTGTTATAAGTAGATGTTGCCAGTCGGACTCCCTCATGAAGGGTACCGTACCATTATCTATAATAATGAATATTCTGCTAAATATTCCAAACGTCTACCTGTTGTCGTTATTAATATCAAGCAGAATAATTATTTAAAAATAAAATTGACAATTAAAAAAAACTTCTTCACGGGGAATCGAACCCGGGTCTACCGCGTGAGAGTCTGGTTTGCTTACTACTCGACCACCGAGGAATATGCAAATTGTTGATCTATAACGTCAGATGTATTACATAATTTTATAAAATCTGAGGTCCCCTCATTTACCCATTTTATTCTGTTTCAAGTATTTGTTGTTAATTTGTACGGATTATTTCAAATAATATTTTGGCATTTTCGCAACTCGCAAAAGTATAACTTCACGCACTTGTATCATAAATACCCATTGTGCCAATCAACTTAATGATAAGATTTTCATTTTTATTTATAATTAATACTACTGTATATTTTTGTTAAATGAAGTTTCATCCAGAGTAAAATGAATTCTTATATTAATATGTGTATTTATTTATTGATTCAAAAAATTTTTGCTTGAAAGAAACTAAAGTTCCTACCGTGTGTCCCGCGACACGTTCTACCTTTTTAGATATATTATGACCATATCTTGAAGCTTTCTTTGCCAGCTCCTCCACCATATCTGAAATGCCAGCCTGGGCATTCACTGAAGCCATGTAAATTTCTTTACTTTTACCTTTAAATTAGAACGCTTTGACACCCGATTTGTATATTCAAATGCGCGTTTAAAAAAAATTATATAAGGTATAGATGTGACAGTGGCCAACACCAACTTTCTTATTTAAATGCAATTTTGCCAGGGAAGTAGTTGTTGCTTAATAGTGAACGGTTGTTATAACTTGAAAGCCGTGATATACATGACATTCTATAAGAGCGCCTTCTTGTATGAGATTTACTTGTCGCTGTAAGAAAACATATACTGAACTTCGTTACCTACTACGAATTCATCAGCAAAATCAAATTGTCAACCCAGTTTTCACTTTACATTTATAATTGACTCGGAGTTCCCCTTATTATCAACATTGAGCTTAAATTTTGGTGTAAAGAGAGGTGACGTAGATGGCGTAGAATCTGGAAGTGATCGTAGGGATTTCAGCTAGAACAAAGTTAATTTAAACGAAATTACGAGATCAGTAGGATTAATTAGAATATAATAATAATATGGACCTATTTTGTGACATAATATTTTTAAAAGATGTATCAGCCCAATTTTATTATTCATTATCAACTAATTAAGTTGGTATCTACTTTAAAGTAAGTTCTCACCTAAATAATTTTTATTCTTAACTCTTTTGTTGGGAATTAATTCCAAATCATCTTTACTGCTTGTACTATCAAATTCTGAAAAATTGCTAATTCCATCGTCACTCATTTTTACATAGAACTTCCTTGACTAAAGCAAGATTAATAAACCGTAACGTACCAAATGCCACCCAAAACATTAGCAAGAAATATTAAAAATCGAAAAATGGTTCAAAACACTTAAAGGAATGCAAGAAACATAACAAAGCTAAATGACAGATAAAACACCTGTTTAATTCAATGTATCAATGCGCAGGCCAGCCCAAACAGTACCTATTCAATTAGAGCCGTGTATCGAAATTACCGTTCCGAAACCGTTACATAAATGATCCAAAGGCAGGTTGGAACGCAAATAGGATCGTCCGATGAACCATCACGTCTCGGTTGGAACGCATTTTAATCACTGCGCATGAGCGTGATCGTCATGTTACGGATTTTCGACGGGTTGGAACAAACCTATTGAAATTTTAAATACTATCAAAGCCATGCTTGTTTGTTTCTATGTAGATAACCATTACAACAATGATCAAAACCTCAAATGTTAAGACATATTTGTCAAAATAACCACATTTATTTGTTAATTCTGTCCATTATGTCTTTAAAAATGAGCGAATCTGAAGAGTCCCTACCTTCAGACGTTGAAGAAGTTGCAAAAGCTGTTGTAGCAAATTTGCTGCCAAGTCAAAAGCAGCGGGTCCGTTGAACTATAGGGAAACACGAGTTTTTGACTGATTTTGCGAAAAATCGATAGTACTTACCTATTTTGAGAATAATCCGTCAAAAAATTTGCGGGTTATACACAACTTACAAAGAAAAATCCAAAACAAGATTTTTCCTCGCCACTCGAGCCATCACTTTTTGGCATGATATTTCATACAAAAAACAGTTTAAATGTATTGCTCTGTACATGAAAGTGATCAACAACATGTGTTCTCGCTATCTATGAAAAAAATCCAGTTAGATTCTTCATAATATTGTTTAAATTACCACTTTTATAAATATATATTTGATAGGCAACCAGTTTGGATATAAATAATTTTAATAATAATCGCATACACAGATATGCAACCTACAAAACATAGAACAAAATACAATACTTTGTAGCGTGGTTGCCAGCTGTAATCGACTACTAGACAATCATGCTACATGACTATTAAGATACGAAATTAAATATTTTTAGTTAGATTCATTCAAGACAAACCCAAGAACATAAATGAAATTATAAACACATTTTATATATGATGATATCCTTATATTACGTATTTGAAGAAGGGGAAACAAATATATAATCATTGTATTCAGCCTTCCTCTCAAAAAATATCCAATACTTTGTAATCCACATCAAGTTATTCCAGAAGGGGAAGGGAATATCTATTGAGGGCAAGGCGCATTTGCCTTACCCTCAAAAGATATCCAATACTTTGTAATCCACATTAAGTTATTCAAGGGTGAATCCAATTATTATATTCCCTTCCCCTTTTTGAATATCTTGAGGGGAAGGCAAATGCCTCCAATTACTCCAATTATTCGTAATCCACATTAAGTTATTCTAGAAGGGGAAGAGTGAATCCAATTATTATATTTTTTTCCTCTGCTTGAATAGATTGATGTGCATTACAATGCATTCATCCCTCTCATCCAATACTTTCTAGAATGAAATTCGAATGCAATAATTAATTAATATTTTAAAAATATCATGATTCTCACGTAATCGTTTACAGCTGGCAACCATTACGCTAGAGCTTCTATGTCATTTGTCATTTGATTTAATTGTTTTCATACAAATTTGTAGCCTGTCCCTATATTTATAAACGTTGAAAAGGCATGGTGGATGGAAGTCCAACGCTGTTGCTGAAAATTATATTGACGAATCTATCAATAATAAAAGAAAAACTGCTGTGAAGATACTTGGGCAAAATACATTGACAAATATGGACAATATCGCAGTTCCGAAACAAAGTATATCGACAAGCATAACAATGAATTCAAACGTGGCTGAGTTTTTTAACAATGATGTATCATCTGGGGTTTCATCTATGTCTACAAGTAATGAACAAAAGGCAGCAGTATTCCGTGGCAATACGTTTCAATACTGTACGTTTAATATTTATAATAAATTACAGTGATTTCTCAGTAAAAATATAATAATATGTAGTTGTCTAATTAATTTCATAATAAAACTAGGTATTCTTAGTGAAAATAAATGGATTTGTTGTCCCTGAGTGACAAAATGAAATATTGTGTACAACTGGTTAGATTTGCAGCACTCGCCTTACAGCACATCGCTCGTGGGAAAAGTGAAGCTTTGCGCACTAGTTGTACAATAGTTATTTACGTAACTAGTTATGAAAAGAGCGATATTGTTAAACAAGCGTAATATTTGCCAAAACGAGCGCTAGCGAGCTCTGCAAATTTCGTGAGTTGAACAATGTTGCCCTCTTCATAACGTGTTTACGTACAACGTTTTATCTAATTCCGCGCTTTTATAATATCTCATGAAATCTTCAATTACAATGGTGATATTATAGTGGATTCAAATGGTTTTAAAAGTATTGTTACTATGAAGTATTCACCCAGAAAATTGACTTACTTTAAATTACTGTGTCCTGAATAATGTTGTTTTCAATATTTATTTATCTTAAAATAATATTGAATTAAAATAATGGGGTGATTGTCAGTTTGAATAATGAAATAATTGTCAGTTAAAACAGAACCTAATTGATAAATTATCCTTTGAAACTCATGTGGTATCTCTATGTTGAAACTGCAACAGTTACGTAAAGTTTTTACATATCAGTTATGAAAAGTAGTTATGTAAAAACTTTACGTAACTGTTTATGTTTCAACATAGAGATACCACATGAGTTTCAAAGAATAATTTATTAATTAGGTAGGTACTGTCAAAACTGACAATTATTTCATTATTTAAACTGTACAATTAACCCATTATTTTAATTTAATAGTATTTTGAGATTTATAAACATTGAAAACATTATTCAGGACACAGTTATTTAAAGTAAGTCAATTTTCTGGGTGAATACATCATAGTAACAATACATTTAACACCATTTAATTCCACTTCAATATTATCATGGTAATTGAAGATTTTATTGAATATTATGAAAGCGCGAAATTAGATAAAACGTTGTACGTAAACACGTTATGAAGAGAGGGACATTGTTCAACACGCGTAATTTGCAGAACTCGCTAGCGCTCGTTTTGGCAAATATTACGCTTGTTGAACAATATTGCTCTTTTCATAACTAATTACGTAAATATCTATTAAAATCACTAAGATTATTTTTTGAAGTTTCTAGAAGGCAATAGACACAAAAAACATAAGGCAGCAAGGTGATTCGAACAGACGCTTTAATTAACTAAGCCCTGGCGTCAGCTACTTGTTGCCGTTATGAAAATCGAACAAACACGAGCAGAAAATCTTAGTTGGAAAAATTAATTTTATTCTGTTTTCGTTTTCGTTGTTATAGCGGCAACAGAAATACAGTGAAAATATCTGAGAACTGTCTAACTATGACGGTTCATGAGATACAGCTCGGTGGCAGATAGACAGACAAACAAACAGACGGACGGCCAGTGAATTCTTAGTAATGCGTAACATAACATTTGGGAGTATAATGTACTTATGAATAAAAATAATTTTCGAGAAAAACTTGTCTCACATCTAGGTACACTATGTATAACATTTTATGCACACATCTATCGGAAATTTGTATGAAACATTCATGTCATGGAAAATATAAGCCCAACTAGAATGAAGGGAGTTATCCAAATGGGATCGAAAGAACTCTCAAGCGTTCGTGGTTTCATTTTAAAGTTGAATAAGCTTCAGTTTCATGAATCCCTAGACAGTATCATTAGTCTAGTTTAGAAAACTCACAATTTTTGTATACTAGTAGGTGCTTCCGCATGCAATAATAATTTCTGTTACGTATTCTTCTTCAAGTATAATGACGTAAATTATTCACCAGTGAATAATGGGTCTGGAAAGTGAACAGGTAATATGATACGGATGAATAGAACCTACATAGCTAAATATATAGTATATATTACATAACGTGTGCGGAAAGTGACATTTTTCACACGAGTGGGAAATACTGTAGCACGAGGCATGAGCCCAGTGCGACAATCACACGAGTGTGAAAAATCACCTTCGCACGAGTAATGTACAGTATTTTTCCTATGATCACGTGATAATTTCACCAAATAATGTGTAATCAACATCTGACATATAAATACACAAAATGTTACAGTTAAAGTCAACATAATTGATTTCAAAATTAACAATAACTATCAATACATTACATTCTCCAATTATTTTAACAGGTTATTTGGATTAGTTGGTACAACATCGTACTTTTGACGAAGAGTACGCGGGTTCAATCCTCGACCTCGCACTAAAATTTTTTTAATCAAGAAAATGACAAAAATTTCGCTTCTCAAATAGATTGCTTCAAATTTAGATATTACATAAGTGAATCTTATGAAAAATTATATATTTGACAGCTTGCCAGTGGTCAATCTTAATAAAAATTCATTTGACAGCTTTTTTATCCTTACACGTACGGATAAGTTTTTTTTCCGCACGCGTATGAATAAAGGCCACTTTCCATAGAACTAGACAGTGCGATATATGTCACTTTCCTATGTGGTCGTAGGAAAAATTATTACTGTGGCCAGGACTCAAATCCTATGCCTACAATTCTTCATTTTTCTGGGCCATTGAGACATAATATATCTATATAATAATGTATGTGGAGAGTTTGATTATGTAAAAACTAAGAAAGTAACGTTTAAAATAATGGAATTCATTTTAATCCCCCAAAAATGATAGAAGTGAAATGAATAGTATCCTTAAATTTACTAGAAAAGTCGAAAAAATCACATCATTCCTACCCAAATTGAAGAAAAGGGGGAAACATGAATTCATTTTGAAGGAGTCCCCAATATATTGTATTCTACTTGCCTACAACGGCTAATATTTACTTAGATGCTTATGTCACCATCCATCATTATATGCTTGTTGAATAATAGTATATTATACACCAAGGTGGTGAAGACTATTATTATTGATCGAGTACCAAGGTGAGGCCTAAAAATGTCTTTACCACCATGGTGTATATAAAATATTTTCCTCTACTAACCAAATTTAAGACAACAAATAAAAAATATTCACAAACGCACCACGAGAAGCGTTTACCCCGTCGTCTGACTGACAAGTACACTGTCAGTTTTCGATATATTATGGACGTGCTCGTTATGTAATCACTCATTTTTGGTTTAGCGCGAATTTCAAACTAATGGCATTTACAATAAAATAATTTGATCTTGATAGGTAATTTCAAGCAGTGAATATGTTGAAGAAAATCTCCTGGGTATACAAAATTATGTTGCACAAAATATTTGAATTTGTCCATTATCGACCTAGGTCAATAATAGAAAACATTATCAACCACTAATAGTGAAATTCAACTTCTCAGTTGGCTATAAGAAGCAATAATTGTCAACTTCATAGCTACAACAAAAACAAAACTTGTGCAACATAATTTTGTACATCCAGGAGATTGTCTAACATATTTGCTGCTTAAAATTACCTATCAAGATAAAATTATTTGGATAAAAATGTTTAAAATTCGCGCTCAACCAAAAATGACTGATGACATAACCAGTATGTTCATAATTTATCGAAAACTGACAGTGTACTAACGGGGTAAACGCTTCTCGTGGTGCGTTTTTGAATTATTTTCAATTTTTGTCTCAAATTTGGCTAGTAGTGGAAACAAATTGTATATACACCATGGTGTTGAAGACATTTATAAACCTCGCACCATATTCCGCTCGGGACAAAGCCCCTCGAGAAATAATCTTGGTGCTCGATCAATAATAATAGTCTTCACCACCATGGTGTATAATGTACTATTCTCTGGACCCTAACTTAATAGTTCCATAGACAGTTTTAATTCACGAAATCAAGATTTTAAAGTAAATTGTATCAAAGATGTTCTTCAAAAAGCTCACCTCTCCCTCACGTAACAGCTTTCAATATTGTATGAAATATTTTTAGTAGTTATCATTAGTTCCTTGTATTTATTTAGATCGTGTTTCTACACGACATCGCGTGCTGTTCGATCATGTCCTAGTGTAAAATTAATCACGGGACTATGTCTACTCGGCGGGCAACCACTACATATCCGTTTAAATCGAAATTTGTAGCAACCCTTTTAGCTCGCCGGATTTCAACGACAGTTAAATCTGTGTTGAAGCATTCGGTTGAGTGGATATACATGCGAAGAAGTGATAGAGGTGATTTGGTTTTGTACCAAATTCAAGTGAACTGGAAATATAAAAGTGAAATGGAAACCTATGATGAGCAAACACTGGAATTGAATGTATGATGTATTTAAACAATACAAAACAGTTTAGAAATTTAAATTCAAATATATTTAGTCAAAATATGAACTTTGTATGGAAATAAGGTCTTGAAAATAATTTCTACTTATGTATTTTTGAATAAACCGGCTTTCCGATAGGTAGTATAAAATTCTATTCACAAAAACGAATGAAGAAAAAGAACATTTTAAAGGTTTTAAGAAACTTGTATTTTATTCCATATAATGGGGTTTCAAAACAAACAAAATTTTTTATCCATAATGACATTTTCCACTATTTCTACAAATGAAAATGTTTTCTCTCTTGGGCAACTCATCCGTGAACACTCTGTAAATTTGGCCGACACCTGAAGTTGCGCAAAATGTTTATTGGGATCTCCAAATAGTTAGGTGGTGGAGACTATTATTATTGACCGAGCACCAAGATTCTTTCGCGAGTGGCTCTGCCCCGAGCGGAATAAGGTGCGAGGTTTATAAATGTCTTCAACACCATGGTGTATATTTATACATTTTCTCCACTACTAGCCAAATTTAAGACAAAAATTGAAAATAATTCACAAATTCACCACGAGAAGCGTTTACCCCGTCGTCTAACTGACAAGTACACTGTCAGTTTTCGATATATTAGTTGCTTTCTTTCTACCACCAATATAATCTAAGCTAACCTGAGTTAAACTTAGCTAAGCTACCGTTCGTTTTGCCAATGAAGTTAGATTTACTAAGATCAACTGACTTCCCCCCTTGCCACCGCCAAGTATACCGGATTTTTGACTTAGCAAAATTTCTTAGCTAAGTTTAATCGCGAATGCAAGAAAAGTCACTCATTTTTGACATCTGATAAAGATTCTAACCTCAAAAAACATATTTGGAGTTCTTTTAATAGAATTCGTTTCCAGACTGTTGTGTTGTTCCAAATGTATATCCAGTAAATCCATTTCAAGAGCTACTAGTTTCCTAATATTACTGGTAATTTTTATATTAACCCTAGAACCACAAGGTGGAATGAGTGGAACAATTTCCACAATGTGGGGTCGCGGTCGCGGTCGTTGATTTTCAAAAAATATATTTAGTTTTTCTATTTTCCAACATAAAATATTTGTAAGACCAAAAATAAAGTAAAAAAACATACAGGGAGAGTTAAAAATAAAAAGTTCTTATTATTGAACTACCTTTCATAGGGTGACAAATATTTAAAAAGAAATAAAACTAGAATAGAAAGGGGCATTATTTTAGGCTTTACAATCTTCACAAATGCTGAACTGATGTTCTGCACAGGTTGTTGTCCGTCTGGATATCCCAGGTAATTCACCGCATAAAACGTTAATAACAAGGTGGGTTCAAAAGCTGAAATGTAGTTGCAAACACTACTTAAAGTGGAGTAATTTAAAAACGCGCAGGTACACCTACAAATACCAATCAGTACTGAAGGTAGAAAAAAACACGACTCTACAGTTTTTAAGGGGCATCTACCAAATTCGACCTTGCACAATTATGCTTTGTATATTTTTTTGTTTCCCTACGTCCTTACGTTTAAGTTCACATAACGAACATTTTATTAGAAATATGAAAGCTCCGCAACATGTAGGTAGCCAAGCGGTCCAAGCGGATTTTGGTTCACGTACTACTCTATAAGCTTCGTCAGTACTGAACTGGGAGACCGCCGAGACCGGCGAGCGTTGTATCAACAATGGAACGGCACGCGACTACCGAAGCAGAGAGATAATGTCAGTCTTAGAAGGATAGAAAAGAGAGAGATGGATTTTTATCCGATATTTTAGTGGTAGCAACCGAATTTCAATAAGGAATTGTACGGTCATAAGTAATTTGAGGATTCTGAGATTTTTATATAGTATTCATAAAGCTTCAAATTAGACTTCTTATCAATTAGTTTTTCCATTTAATCCATATTTAAATCTTTACAAGGACTCAAACTTTGCTTAATATGTGTAATTACCTCATGATTCGTATGTTTTTCAACAAAATTTGGTTAGCATTTCAAAGTTTTCATTCGATGAGAACTCTAAGTTCAACATTAATCTACATGATATATTTTTTTCTCAATTTTCAATACATCCATTACCTCAAAATTCTTTGCCAAAAATACTTCGATATTTTGTCAAATCGCTGCCGATAGATTCCCCTTAAATAGCAGCGCGAATGCCCAAAACTATATGTGGTAGGGTTGCTAATATTATAGTTGATAATACAAAATTTTGTATTATTAACCATAATATTATCTTTCACATTCATTTTATATCTATTAACTACTCTTGTTTAAGTAATTTTGACAGAATCTTGTAAGATCTTCATGTAGTAAGTATACCATTCCAGTTCGAATTCGACAGTCATAGTGAGTGGACGTGTTCGAGTGTTTAAGATTTCACTGAAACAAGTTATTCATTCAGATAAGTAATTTCTATTTAATAATACTTTTGATATTAATTCATTGTAAACCTGAAATAAAGTAACTGAAAAACGTCTAATTATCCGAATATGGCAGAAAAGAATCTGGTATTAATAAGGAACAAGTGAAAAAAGATGAAATTTAAAATATTATAGATTTAGAAAATCGTTATAGTCCAGGTGATAAAGGCCCTTATTTTGTTTTTGTGGAACATAAGGAAAAAAACATTGGTAGGCTATTCCCTATTAAAATAGGTCATTATCTTCTTACGGATGACGCTTCAAAGAAAGATGTTGAGGATATCAAATCAGTAGGAATAAATCGGGTTAAAGTTATATTTAAGACGTTAGAAACAGCAAATTCTCTTGTCAATCATTTGGTAATACAAAAATACAATCTTATAGCATATATCCCTAGATTCTATGCTCACAAAAAAGGTCTTATAAAAATGGTAGATACTTGCTTTGATGAAGAGTATTTATTGAATGCCATCATTTCCAATAAAAAAGTAGTAGGCGTACAACGGATGAAAAGAAAAATAATAGATTCAGATGGAAATGCATGCCTAGTCAAAAGACAAATGATAATCGTACAATTTCTGGGTAATGAAATTCCACAAAATATATAGATCAACTTGTGTAACTTTCAGGTAGAGCCTTACATACAACCCGTGGTGCAATGTTACAATTGCTTACGATACGGCCATTCGGCCAAACAGTGCAAATCTAAAGAGAGTAGATGTAAAAAATGCACTGACATAAATCATAGTGAGGAAGAATGTAAAGCTGACAATATCTGTATATATTGTAAAACAAACGATCATCTCTCAGTCTCGCGGAAATGCCCCATATCCACAAAACAAAAACAAATAAAACAGATTATGGCACAACAAAACCTATCATTTAGGGAAGCTGAAAACATTTACATTAACCCAGCTTACGCAAAAATTGTTACAAATAACCGATTCGCAGTATTAAATAACACTGATAACTTTTCTTCCTTACCTAATTCGAATCATACTACTGTCCAAAGTTCTCCAGTAGTCGTAAGAAAACCCGTTATCAAAACCAATATTCCTTCTCCCAAAAAACGTAAATCTTCTCCAATATCCCCCACTACAGAAACAATGCCTCAAAAAAAACTCCCCAATTCAAATCAAAGACTAATTCAGTTCATACTAATCCGTATAGGGATGAATATATGCGATTTAAAGAAAAATCCGTATTTATATTATCTACATTTGTTAAAGAATTGCAAAAACACTTGCCTTCTTCTACTCCGGTTACTTTTGCAGATAGGGAAATAAGAGAATTTGTTAATAACATTTTTGATACCGATAATCCTACAGATAAGATGGATTTTAATTATAATGGATCCGGATCCGGATCCGAATCTGAATATTAACCTTCCCATCTATCAATTATAAAATTATGAAGAATAAATTATGTGTATTACAGTGGAACAGCAGGTCATTAAAAGCAAACAAAGCAAGT
Source organism: Galerucella pusilla (assembly GCA_910591695.1). Lineage (NCBI taxonomy): Eukaryota > Metazoa > Arthropoda > Insecta > Coleoptera > Chrysomelidae > Galerucella > Galerucella pusilla. Next base: position 34,305 of record CAJUYI010001730.1, read on the forward strand.
CTGAGTAACCTTATTAATAAGACACATATTGACATTATTGTAGTAGCAGAACTATGGCTTAAGCCTGACGAAAAATTTGATTTTAAAGGTTTCAACTTAATAAAAAAATGCAGAATAGATGGTTATGGTGGAGTAGGGATCTTTATAAGGCAGGGCTTAGATTATGAAGAGGCAGTTATTATACATTCCTTTAATAAAGATCTAGAAGTGTGTGCAATTACATTGTCCTCTTTAAATATATCTATAGTTTCCTTATATCGACCTCCCGATGTAGTCGTTAAATTCAACGATTGGTTAAATTTATTTCAGCAATTCGTCAGCAATACTATTTTTTGCGGCGACTTTAATGCTCACCATGATATGTAAGGTCCGATACCGGATGATCGGCATGGAAAAATTTTGGCAGAGGCAATCGATTATCTAGATCTGGTTGTGTTAAATGACGGTACTTCTACTAGAGTCAATCCCAGGGAGAATCATTCAGCAGTTGATATATCATTAACGTCGCACGTTTTAGTAGACAGGTTAACTTGGGAAGTCTTAGACGACACAATGGGATCAGACCATTATCCAATAGCTATCGGGATTCAGATCAATCCAAAATCCTTTACAGTAAATCCGTCTACAAAATGGAATGACTCGCGAGCAGATTGGGATAAATTCCATAATGTGTTGGAAGCAGACATTAATCAATTACTTGCTGGAAATTATATAAATCCTATAGATAAAGCCGCAAGATTTTTTGAGATCACTTCTGCAGCAGATTGCTCGATGCCTGTCAAAAAGGCATTTTCTCCCATTTCTCCTAGACCTATTTGGTGGGATGAGGAATGCGTAAGGACGGTAGAAAAACGGAAAATGGCGTTAAAAAATTACAGAACTCATTCCAATTACAATTTTTATCTAATATATTAAAACATAGCTGCACAAGCGAAACGTTTATTCAAAAACAAACAACGTTGCAGTTGGATCAATTTTCTAAATAAACTCAATAAAAACACTCCTTTAACAGAAATTTGGAAGTTTGTCAAAAGGCTTAGTTATAAAGGTTTCCAATGCCAAAAAAAACCAATTTCAAAAAAATTATTAGATGAAATTCTAAATAAAATAGCTCCTCCATCTGCCTCTAATTTTGTGGTGAATACAACTGACAAATTTGTATTTAAACATGAAGACGAATTGTCAGCTTCTTTTACGATTGACGAACTCTGCCGTGCATTCGAAAAGCCTAGTAAGTCGAGTTACTAGGTTTTTGCTCTGTTTGCATATTTGAAATTAGGGCAAAAAAACCTACCTGGTAGCTATTTTTAAAATTATATTTTGACTTTCTATTACCTAGAAACAAGCAATGCGTTTTTAGTAACTGGAGTTTCATAAGCTAAAATAAATGAACAAGTTGAGTTACTAACATGGTTATCAATTTTAATTATTGTTTCTACACTCTTCAACTTAAAAATATAGTAAACAGAGTTATATAATACGCTATTAATCTTAATGCAAATAAAAAATATATAAGTGGAGTTACTATCTCCCAAATTAAAAAACAAAGAAAACAAAAACCTAGTAACTTGTCTTATATAAATTAATTTGTTGTTCTTTTTTAAAGAATATTTTTTAAGTGGCTTTACTAACATGTTATTCTATTTTAATTTTGCCAAAAATGAATATAAAAAATTCATATTTCGTTAGCAGATTAGTTTTCCATGAGACATTTGCAAATTTAAGGGCGAAAGGTGAAAATACTTGTATTTTGTGGCATGAAGCTGTAATGGGGCGAAATGCACCAGATGTAGTGTCGGCGTACTACAATGTACTTATAAGACTTGAAGATAATATAAAACATGTATTGTTTTGGGCAGACAATTTTACTGCTCAAAACAAAAATTGAACACTTTTTACCGCATTTGTCATCTTTGTTAATGAAAATTGGGGACCTGACACTATTACTTTTAAATATTTTGAGCCAGGCCACTCGGCTATGAAAGCCGATTTCATTCATGGCAATATTGCTATAAAAATGGAACAAAACAGAAGAAATTTTAGATTTTGATGATCTGGAAAAAATTATACGAGAATCAAATAAATATAATAAAGTTATTAGCCTAGAAGCTAAAGATTTTAAAAAATTTGAGAATGGCTGCATGCGAAGAAAAAAAGGCGGTGTTTTGCCTAAATTGAATGACATTAGATCAGTGCAATTTAGAAAGAGATCCAAAAAGCTGTTTTACAATCTGTCTTTAGAAGAGGAATTTTCAGAAGTTGCATTTTTACATCCAAAATTTAAGTGTGTTATGCCGGAATCATATCCACTACCTAGAGGATTGAATACCGTCAAAATAAACACCATAACTAAAGAGTTATTACCACATATGGCACCTCGAAAACAACTATTTTGGAAAAGTTTATCAAGTTCAAACGATCTCGAGGATTTGGGAAAAACAACGGTCCAGTTTTAGAACAAAATATTTTTTTTATTATTTTAGGTATTTTTAGGTTTAAATTATTTTTTTGAGACTGTACAAAAAACCAAAGAAGTTCAATTTTGTTTTAGTATTTTGTGTTTTGTTAAATTCAATATTTAGAATCATTTTCATTTATTTTTTTTATATAAAATGTTTAAGAGTTATCCTTAATAAAGATTTAAAATTCGGGTGGTGCTTTTTTTTATTTACTAGATAGTGGATTTTTTTACTTAAAACGCTAATTTTATGAACTTACGGTCTTACGGATGAATAATACTCGGTAATTTAAAATAACTAAATGTTTCTGTTTGATTACTAGGTTTTTGGAGAAAAAAAAATTAAAATATTTTATTATAATTAGACTTACTAGGTTTTTGGTTAGTATTTGTTAGAAACCATTTACCATAGCTAGATTTAATAGGTTTTTGAGCAACATATTTAGCACTGATTTTCTGGTAACTTCACTTACTAGGATTTTATTTTGCCAAGTATTGACATTTTAGAAAACCAGTAACTACAACAACTTGCATAACTTTATTTCTGTTCAAAATATTTCAAAGCTATTATAATAGTTTCATAGAAACAACGTTTCTATTAAAGAATGCCAAGTTTTATATGTTTATCTCTTAAATTTAAAAAATTACAGGAAAAATAAAAAAAAATAAAATTAACTCTATTTTCCCAAAAATTAACTTTTCCGACTTACTAGGTTTTTCAATTGCACGGCAGAACTGGATTTAGTAATTAAAAAATGTCTCAACACGGCTCCTGGACTAGATGGTTTCACCTATAAAATAATTCATAATTTACCTATTTCCGCAAAAATTCTTTTACTGCAACTATTCAATGACTGGTGGAGGAATAAAAAGTATTTTGATTGCTTCAAAAATATTATAGTTTGCCTCATACTTAAACCCAATAAGGACCACGGATTGTCATCATCATACCGTCCTATCTCGTTGATATCGTGTATCACAAAAACCTTCGAAAGATTAATAAAAACTCGATTGGAACATTTTGTGGAAAGTAGGCCTCTATTGCCAAACATTCAGTATGGTTTTCGCAGAGGACATGGTACAATAGACGCCGTAACTCATTTAGTTTCAGATATACAAATAAGCTTTTCTAAAAATCAATACACATTATGTTTGTTTGTAGATTTAACAGGGGCTTATGATGTAGTTGATCTAAATATATTAGCAAATAAAATGGAAAATATTGGAATTAATAAAACGGTTTGTGCCAATATTATTAATCTATTTCATAACAGAAAGATATTTTTACGTGATCATAATAACGTATTACATGGTCCACACACAGTATTTAACGGCTTACCTCAGGGATATATCCTGAGTCCTATCTTATTTAACATTTATACTGCAGATTTGCACAGGTTAGTAGTCGATAAATGTAACATGATTCAATACGCGGACGACCTATGCTTCTACTTCACCCATGATTCGTATGAAGAATGTTTAGAAGACCTGAGAGAATGTATGCAGCTATTAATGAACTGGCTTAATGATATGAGATTCAATGTTTCTCGGGATAAGACTGTTTTGGTATGTTTTACTCGACATCGAGTTAAGACAGCTAGAACTACTACCCTGTCAGATTTCACGATCCCATTCGTCGACGAATTTAAATATCTAGGCATTGTCTTAGATAAAAAATTATTATGGTCGAGCCACGTCAGGTATGTTGAAAAAAAATGCGAAAAAGGTATGAATTTGCTAAGAGTGATATCCAAAAGAAAATGGGGAGCAGATGTCAACCTTGCGTATACATTCTACAAGGCTTATATTCTTTCCATATTGGATTATGGGAGTACATTATATGGAGCTACATCTAAAACAAATCTATTAACTATTGATCGTATTCAATATAAGGCTTTGTATGGGGCTAATAATATCATCTCCTAACCAAGCAGTTTTGGCAGAAATTCAAGAGCCACCATTGAACATACGTAGACAATTTTTAGCTGAAAAACAAATAATTAAATATAGAGCATTTAATACGGAACTGATCCAAAAAGTCGCTTACATAAATACTTGTAATCTTGTCACTGGTTGATTTGACGCCTAAACTCTGGTAACGGATGCCTCGGGCGCCAGTTTTTTAAAGTGGTATGCTCCACTTGCTCCGGGCAGCGTCAGTGAAGAAGGAAAATACTCCAGGGGTCAATATGGTGTTGACGAATGCACTGTAGCCGGTGAAGCAGATTTTACCTGTCCTCCTGGATTGCCAACCTGTATTTTTCCTGGGAGTTGCAAGAAGTTGAAGGAAAACAATGCTTATTCTCAATATATTTATTAAATCCTCTGTTGCGGGTGATTGGCCACAACACTGGGCTTTTGTACTTTTCTTCCTTCGATAAGTAGACTGGTTTCCCAAAAGGCCGGTTCAGCAATAAAATAATTTACACTTAAGGATGGTCAACAGATTATAAATCTTTTATTGAATAACAAAAATATGTCCCAAATAGTTATAAATGTAGACAAGCCTTTCAGTTTGAAATATGAATTATTAGGAACAATCTTACTCTTTCCTCTGTCTTCTTCAAAGCACTATTCACCATGAGATGTAATTTGAATTTAGGTTGTAATGTAGAAAGATGCACTTTATTATGCAGGAAACTGGATGAATTTAAATACTATGGATTTGACCAATTTGGTCGGAATTTCGGTTTATTATACCGGGAAAGGATCAACTAACACACTGTCGTCGACACGTTATCACTCGAGACTCTCTCAACACGTTATCACTCGAGACTCTCTCAACGAAGACTTTTTTTTGACTCGACAAGTGAGTTGGCACACGCCTGCCTCTACCCTCGAAAAACTGTCTCCAACGATTTAGGGTTTCAGTGGCGAGTCGTTGGGAAATTTGAATGGAGAATAGGATTTAAAGTTTATGAATTATATAAAACGAAAATTTGATGAACGCGTGGTTTCAACATACTCCCGCCCGTTGAAATCTCTGATTTTAAAACTAGAAAAGGAACATAACGGTGGAATCAATCGCAAATGGAATGACGCCAAGCAAATATGATGGAAAATAAGTCCACCAGACAAAAACAACAACGCATATTGAACGCGAGTTAATCACGAACTGGGAGCTGCGCTAGGCAGAGGACAAACCTTGGTAATTGGTCTGACGAATGTACCTACTTTGGTACGGAGCTTGATGGCACGGACTCTTTGGTCCACACCAGGAATAACCTCGACAATTCTTGCCAAAGGCCACTGGAGAGGAGGAGTATCATCTTGCTTCAGCAGAACCAAGTCGTTGACCCGGAGATTCGTTGAAGGGGATAGCCATTTGGGACGGTTTTGCAAACGGTTCAAGTATTCTGTAGTCCATCTTTTCCAGAAGTACTGTTGCATTTGAGAACATCTCTGCCAGAATGTAAGTCTATTTTCAGGCATTTGTGTGACGGTGCGATCAGGATAGGAGGGACAAGGGACGACCAATTAGGAAATGACCAGGAGTTAGAACTTGGAAGTCATTGGGATCACTGGAAATAGGGCACAATGGCCTAGAATTTAAGACTGCCTCAATTTGGGCAAGAACAGTACTCAACTCCTCAAAGGTGAGTTGGGTATTCCCAACGATACGATATAGGTGTCTTTTGGCGCCACGAACAGCGGATTCCCACAGACCTCCCCAATGTGGGCTGCGAGGAGGAATTAATTTCCATTCAAAACTGGTTTCAGAAGCGAAAACTTTGATGTGATCGAACAGCTCGGAATTAAGGAAGAACTCGCGCAAGTCTCTTAAGTGATTTCTTGCGCCGACATAATTGGTAGCATTGTCACTGTAGATGACGGTAGGAATACCTCTGTGTGAGATAAAACGCTTCAGAGTTAACAGGAAGGCTTCAGTGGATAAGGAGGATACCAGCTCTAAATGAATGGCTTTAGTAGTCATACATATAAATACTGCCATGTAACACTTCGTAATAGGAGCCTTTCGAAGGCGTGAAGATTTTATAAGGAAAGGGCCACCATAGTCAACGCCTACATGATTTTTAGCAGGAAGAAGTACGGGATGCTTATGAGATTCAGGAACGTCTGCATGTTGCAAACGGCCTCCAACGCAAAGAAGTTCTTGATCATTGATAAAAGGATTGAGGGATAATATACCTCTGTCGGAAACAGGTTTAAGGGATTTCAATTCCGAGATCGTCTTGGAGAAGTATTTAAACTGTAAGTTTCGAAGGACCAGCACTAAGGCAGAATTTATTTCTGATATGGACAAGGGGCCGTTGAGCCTTGGTTCCATACCCTTGGAATTGGATACAAAACGGAGAACATAAGCTACAGCATGTAATAACTTGTTGAAAGAAGAAAACCTCTCAAATATGGAGTTCCAAAATACAAATTCACAGTTGGTGCTTGCCACCAGCACTTGAAACTTGTTGCCTCTTTGTTCTGGTACAGTATTCGGAGGTTTCAGTGTAAATTTAGAAAAATCCACATTTAATTCGGACAGGAAATCAGGACTGTGCCACCACAACTTGGAGGTTAAAAGAACGGGAGCTAATATATAATACTATATAATATAATACTAATACTATAATATAATACTCCTCTAGACAGTAAATCGGCAGGATTTTCAGAAGAACGAACATGTCTCCAATTAGCGTGTGGTATAGAAGTTTGAATTTGGTAAACTCTGTTGGCTACAAATGTGTGCCAACGGGAAGGATGTGATTGAATCCAATAAAGGGCTATCTGGGAATCAGTCCACAGATTTATGGAGTCGAATTCTAGATAATCCTCAAATATTTTGAGAATCCTTTGAGTTAATTTAGAAAGAAGCACCATTGCACATAATTCAAGGCGCGGAAGTGATACAGTCTTTAAAGGTGTAACTCTTGACTTGGACCTTACCAAAGTGTTGGAGACGGTATCGTCGGAAAAAACGGTTCGGAAATATGAACAGGAACCATAAGCTCGCTCGCTGCTATCAGCAAAGCCATGAATTTGAATATTTACTATTGATTTATCGGAAAACATATATCTCGGAATTTTCAAACGCTTTAAGGAATCAATTGAATTTATGAATTTTTTCCACTCTTGGGATAATTCAGGAGTCAGAGGATCGTCCCAGGAAAGCTTCGATAACCACAACCTTTGCATGAAGATCTTGCCTACGACTATGAATGGGCTCAAGTATCCGATGGGATCAAACATCTGAGATAGGAGGGATAACGCCTTGCGCTTGGAAGGAGTTTCAAAATGAGTAAATTTAGGTAAGGAGATGGCAAATTCGTCCAAGGACGGATTCCAGGACAATCCCAAAACTTTGTTGGGAGTGTCATCCATTTCTATTTCATAATGGACTGACTTAGAGGAATCACAATATTTTTGTCTAAATTGTGAACAATTGGACGACCATTTATGCAGTCGGAAACCCGCGGAATTTAATAATGTATTGAGTTGGTGATAGGACTCTTCCAACTCGGATAAGGAATCAGCACCATGAAGTACATCATCTACGTACGTTTGATGTAACAAAGCCTTTTGTGCTAAAGGAAATTCATTGGAATTGGAAGCGATTTCTTTTAGAATCCTTGTAGCCAAAAATGAAGAACAAGTGACTCCATACGTCACCGTGGAAAGTTGGATGCATTTAAGATCTTCTTGCGGTGAGTTTCTCCACAAGATATTCTGGAAGTGTAGTTGTGAAGGATTTATTTTTACCTGGCGATACATTTTCTCGATATCGCAGGTAAGGACAAACTTGTGTAAACGGAATCGACATAATATGTCATATAGGTCCGGCTGAACTGCGTAACCCTTGTGCAGGATATCATTTAAGGAAATTCCAGAAGACGTTTTACTGGAAGCATCAAAAACTACTCTGAGTTTCGTGGTTGCACTGGACTCTTTAATCACACAGTGATGTGGAAGAAAGTATCTGTTCTCAACGGACTTGTCGTTGGGATCAAATGGAACGTAGGAGGCATGTTTCAGCTCCACATACTCATCAATAAATTTCTTGTAATCGGAAAATAACTCCGGGTTATTTTGGAAACGTTTTTCCAGATTACAAAATCGCCTTTTGGCAATGTGAAAAGAATCACCGAGTGGATTGCTAGCGGTGGAATCCTTGAACGGAAAATTCACTTGAAAAGTTCCATCTTTACACCGTATGTGTGTTTGAATGAAACTTTCTTCAGCCAATATTTCATCAACTGACAAGTGCTTGTCTTCTGGAAGTTCTCCGACTTCCCAGAATTTGGTAAGGACTTTATTCAACATATTACTGGGCTCGGATAAGTCTTGACAGAAGAGGGAAACTTGAGCTCGATTCGAAAAATTTTGAGGAGGCAACTGTCCTCCAATCACCCACCCCAGCTTTGTAAACTGGAGGGTAGGAAGTTTAGGGCCTAGCTTGTGGATCTGTGGAAGGAGAAGCTGATAATATGCTCCAGCACCCAACAGCAGATCTACGTCTGCAGGAATATGGAATTCTGGGTCAGCTAACGTGAACCCGGGAGGAATGTTCAAACCTTTTTTGTTAATAAGAATTCTAGGCAACCTTGAAGTGATTGCTGGAAGTACTGCGCAAGACACCTCCAACTGGAAGTCATATTGTACATTGGAATGAATAGTAATATCTAACATTTTGGTAGAGCTCGTTGGGGTGCATTTAAAACCGGAAAATTGAAGTGGACTATTGTAGGGTTTTGCATTTAATTTTCTTACGAGGTTGCCGGAAATAAATGAGCATTGACTGCCATTGTCAAGAATGATTCTGGCCTTGACAGGGGGACCGTTCTCGGAAAGAACATCTATTACCGCTGTGGCTAGTAGAATTTCAGGATCTTCCTTACCTACTAGTAGGGAGGATGGCATTGAAAGTGCCGGAAAATTCCCTCGAGTTTCAGGCTCGGGGTCTCTTGTGGAAGGTGAATTATTAACATCCGGAATAGAAGAACTAAGATGAGACCTCCAATTTTCATTGGAATATCTATTAGATGAGTTACGAATATCAGATACAACCTTTGGAATGGCACCTGTACTGACTTGAGGTCTGGAAGAGCTCCTTGAACTATACCTAGGATCCTGGGAACTTTGGTCATTGGAGTGATGAGGAGTAGGAAGCTGGACAGGATTCTTGTGAAGGATCGTGTGGTGTTTTTTACCACACAGGGTGCAACCCTTAGACTTACACTCTGACGGAAAATGTTTTGCTCCCATACAATTGAAGCATAACGAATGCGACTTAAGGAAATTATACTTATCTTCAGAAACAAGATTTGAAAATTTGTGACATCTATAAATGTCATGATTTGCGATTTTGCAGTACCAGCAAGTTCGTTTGTTTGTTGGTGAACTAGAGGAGGCATTATTTACATGCAATATTGTTTTTGTTTTATAAACACCCTTTTCGTATTTTTCTTCGTGCGGAACGAAGGGGGAAGGACCGCTTAAGGATTCTGGTGCATTGCATCTATCTCCAATGATCTCAAAAAATTCCTTTAATGTAGGAGTTGAATTTAAATCTCTATTTGATTGATACTCTCTTTTAGTACCATAATCTAATTTTCTCATAATTATGTTGAGCATGACCAAATCCCATTGTTCGACTGGGCACTTTAAATTTTTTTTTCGAATATTCACTCGGAATATTCACTCGGAGTGCAGTTGACGTAGATTTAGTTATATTTGGATAATCTAGAATGGAATTTAAATGGGAATTTACAATGGCTAAACTATTTTCGTATCTTTTTTCTAAAATGTCTAATGCAATTTGAAAATTATCATTAATAATTTCCAATGATTCAATGAGAGCTAAGGGCTCTCCCTTTAAGTAGGATTTTAAATAAATTAATCTTTGAACATCAGTTAAAGAAGCATTATTTTTGATCAACGCGTTGAATAACTGATAAAACGATGCCCACTTGGAGTAATCGCCTGAAAATTGAGGAATGGAAATTTGGGGGAGTTTTACACCTACCCGCTGATCATTGGAGGTAGATATAGAATTGCTTGGGACGGAGGTAGGAGGTGCATGTCTATTTAGAATGCTAATTTTTCCATTAAGAATTGATAATAATTTATAGAAATCGTTTTCAAAGCTATCCCTATCTTCTACGTCGTTATTATCTGAATCTAAGTCTTCAATTTCATCTTGTGCGGAATTATATTTACTCATTTCTATATTTAATGAATTGAGTCTAGCTTGAATTTCGAATAAATCTATTTCGGAATCTACTTTATTTGTGATCCAAGTTTGGATCCGGGTGATCGCGGCCTTAGCCTTTCTTCGAGCATTCTTTAAGGCTTTCATGTCTGCCATTTTGTGCTTTGAAATGAAAAAGTAAATGAAAAAGTAAGGTAGTTCGAATTAAAATAAAATGTTTTACAACTATACTATACAATGAAAAGATCACGCAGTGATCTTGGAAAAGCACAAATCACTCGAAATTATTAAGCGGCACTGAAAATCGAACACACGCGTAAATGTACTTAATCTAAACAGGACAATAAAAATGTTTGTAGGATGAATGGAAAAATTTCAATCAATAGTGTTCATGAAAAAGGTATAAACAACAATAAATCAAATTAAATCAATTATAAATGCCCAATGTAGGTTTGTAAATGTACATGCAAAAATCAAATGTCAAGAATGTGACCGAAATTATTTAATTACGGTCCAAATGTAGGTCGATTTGATTTAAAACCTTTCTTTTTAAATAACAAATCGCGAAAAAGGGACTAGAAATATTTTGAGTACGCCCCTGTGGAAATTAATTAAATCTCAAGTAATACAGGAAATGAGATTAAAATTTGAAATTTAAATTTTATATAAAGAATACAAATATTTTTCGGTACGTCACTGAAAGTTTGATTTAAGTTAATTTTTTAAATGAAATCGACTCTGAAAAGCTTTGTCTCAAAATAAATGAAAATATCAAATAAATGGTTCGAATACAATTTAAACGTAATACCTAAAATATATTATAAAAGTCAAATGTTTTTATGTTCAAAACTACTGGATATCGCAACCCTCGTCTGAGCGGCGCCAACTACGGTCAGTTGGTTCTCTGAAGTAGGTAGGTAGAAATAAGCTTAAGGGTAGGTTCAGATGACAAGCGCTCAGCGCGCGTTGAACGCGCGTT
>CAJUYI010001730.1:46002-73071 GCA_910591695.1 Galerucella pusilla
TCGGACAAGGTTGCAAAATTTCATAGTTTGTTTTTATACCATTCCCGACCTTACGTCAAAATTTGAAAACTTTTGGAATTATAATCAATTGATTGTCTTCACTGACTGAACTATTTATTCAAATAATTTTATCTTGATAGATGATTTCAAGCAGCAAATATGTTAAGGACAATCTCCTGGGTATACAAAATTATGTTGCACAAGTTTTTGTTGAACTACTACTATCCCTGAATTCTCGAAATATTTAAATTTGTCCATTATTGACCTAGATTAATAATAGAAAAAAGTATCAACCACTAATAGAGAAATTCAACTTCTCAGTTGGCTAGAAGAAGCAATTTTTGTCAACTTCACAGATAGTAGTGGAAAAAATTGTTTTATTTCATTATTTATTGTGCTTAAATGGAACATTATTTGAATTATAATTAATTTTAAACAAATTACATTGTTTTTTTTCATCGTAAATATTTAGTATTCTGATAATACCAAACATTTAGTGGTAAATAAAAGAAAAAAATCCTGTAAGTTCATAAACACTTTTTATTAATAATCATTTATAGCATGCTACGCCTTAGAAAATCGATTTAAAATGTTTTCGTTTGAGTATTTAGAGAATAACATCTCGGAAAATACAAAAGGGTCCAAATGATACATCAGGGTATAGTTAACTGGCTTTTGTAGAAGTGAAAGTATAGCAAGGCCCTTCTTAGTTTAAAACTTTCGGATTAGAAGCTCATAGTGGCATAAGCTGTATAATTTTTTGCTCAACGCTTAAACGTAGTCTAGTTAGAAGCGATTTGTAGGTAATATAGGCCACGGTTTTTTGGACTTTTTCAACTCGTTTAAGTTATTTTTTGCACTTTATCTGAACACCTTATCGCTATAAGTTTCTAATCCCAAAGTGGTAAACTAAGAACGGAATTGCATACTCAAATATTGAGCGTACCATACTCAAGAGTATAAAGAAAGCACAGTTAAAACTGTATGGAACATAACCTCAAAAATACTTATAGGGATTAGATTAGATTAGAACTGGAGTGGCTCTTTGTCCTATTCCACTGCGACCTTTGCAGATCTATTGTGGTTAACATATTTAGTGCTCGATATCTAGCTTTATTCTTTTTATTAGACTTAATAGCCTGAATACCGCCTCCCTTGCGTAACTCGCTGTCCTCGGTTTTTCTTCTCCAAGTAAGTGAAACCGCACCCTTGCTAGGCATTCGCACTCACAGACTATGTGCTCCGCGGTTTCGTCTCCTTCCTGGCAAAACCCGCATAGGCTGTAATCTGCTAGACCAATTGTGTGCATATCATGTTTCCTCAGCCTACAATATCCGATTAGCATTCCCACCATCATCCTCGTCGTTTCTCGACTTTGACATAGTAGGTCGTCTGACAGTTTGGCCGAAGGGCTTTTAAGGAATAATTTTGCGTGCCTTTGTCCTGGGGTTTCATACCACCAGCGAAACGCCTGATTGTTTATTCATTTGTGGATTCTCTCTTTACTTAGGCATTCAGCAATTCCACAGGAAGGTTCTGGCCCTATCATGACCTCCGTTGCTCCCTGCTTGGCTAATCCATCAGTCTTTTCATTGCCTTTTATTACTTGTGACCTGTTACCCAGGCTAGGGTCAATCTATTATGACTACCTAGTCTGTTGAGGGCCTTGCGACACTCCCACACCAGATTTGACGTTATCCTATATGAGCGTATCGCCTTAAGTGCTGCTTGGCTGTCGGAGTAGATGACAATTCTTTGGTTATCCACCTCCTGTCTCATCAATTGTTCTGCACAGCATTGCACCGCAATTACCCATGCCTAAAAGACAGTAGCATGTTTCCCTAGGCTTAGAGTGATCGCGATCTTCTCTTGTACCGGCTCTTATTCCGGCTCCTACTCCAGAGTATGTTTTAGAGCCATCAGTGTACCAGTTGAGATTCGCTGTTATAGGCCATGCTTCCCAGTTTTTTCTCTCTGGATTGTTAGCTGTATATTCGTTTTTAAAACTATATTGTGGGGTAATCTGATCCATTGGCATTCCCAGTATTCGATCTGTCTTTATTTCTTCATATAGCTCTTTGTAGACCTTACCATTTTCTTGGATTATCGGAGGAGGTCCCTGTAATAATTCAACAGATCTTGCATTTCCTTGAACGAGGATATGCAGTGGTGGTAGTACTTATGGGGAAGTACGACAATAAATACGTTATAAATATGATTAATCTATTTGAGGGCGCAGCTTACAAGGAGTGAAAGAATTCTAAACAAAAAAAGCTTCTGTTCAACCCGGAGAAAATAAGGCAGAGCAACATCTCTTTGCTACAATGAGTTCAAAAAATTTGCTTGAGCAATTGTGAGTAAAAAAAATTATATTAATATCAATTTCACTCAGTAACTACGAATAAATTTCAAACCTTACCAAAACTAACAAACTTTTCGAATGATTCCATTGTAAACAGTGAACTTTGAACATATTAATCGATGACGGGATTCATGTTAATAAAGTTTAGTACAATGTAACTCAGAAGGGTGATTTCCATGGGCGTGCATAGGTGCTTTTGCTAAAATAACACTAAAACCATACCAATGATATTAGAAACATCCTTTGTAATCTATTCCCGAAGCTTGACATAAAAATGGAGAGATGTAGTCCCTTTTTTTATCAATTGAAAAAAATGGTTTTGAACAAATACAAATTTCGACCCCTTTTTCAATACCTATTGAAACGAACCCCCCAAAGCAACGCGCTGGCAACTTGTTTACCCAAAGCGCGTTATTACGTCCGGCCATGGCCACCTTATTAAACGTTCACCGGATATTATCCTCCAGAGTTGCCAATCGGAAAATGATCAAAGATGTCGCTGAAAATGTCCTTACAGTGTTATCGCCATGTCTAACAGCCTTTCGGAAAACGTAAGCTAAACGATATCAGAGGAAACGACTCGCGCCATCTGGTCGTATAGCAACGACTTAAGTGAAAAAAAATTCAATGTGTTCGTAGAAGTTATGGGACCATACCCATGAATTTTTATGAGTTGTCAGGCGATATGAGGTAAATAAATTGTGTGCAATTGCAGTTTTTGGTAGCTGGTTGAGTGTTGCTATGTATTTTTTTTAGGGGAAAATGGATATTACAAGAGTTACCTCACGTGAAATTAAAGTAAAACTAAAACACTTAAGAATACTGTAAATTATATTAATGATCTAACCCTCTTTTGAATTATTCCCTAAAAACAAATTAAAATAAACTGTAGAGAAGGAACTTTTCTTAATAAAAACATGTTTACTGCTATAGTGAGATCGTTAAGATGATTTGTTTACTGTCTTTCACCTACTCTTAACGTTCACAATATTAAATAACTTGAATTACTTACGAGCCGAGTTATTTAGACGTCATTTTATGAGACGAAAACAACTTACAATGGTTACAATACAAACTATGTACATTTTATACTTCGAAGGAAAAGCTTCATTTAATTAAAATTATATACAGGGTGGCCGGACGGAAGCAAAACAGTGCCATTATCAGGATCTGCGTCAAAGTTTGAAAAAATCAAAGGTGATAGTGGTAATGCATAACCTCAAAATATTTAAATGACATTAGGGGTCGAGTAAGGTAACATACACACAGTGACAGTCAAGCCGCCCTTAAATCACTTCAGAACTTTAAGGTAACATCTCGGCTGGTATGGGAATGCAGCGAAGAACTGACGACTCGGAACAGTGTAACACTGGAGTGGGTCCCAGGTCACAAAGGAATCGCTGACAATAAAAAAGCATTCCTAGATGCTCAACTAGGGGTGGATAAAAGAACGACACAATAAACACTGGAAGAATACGCCCAGGCAAATACATGGGAATACATTCATAAAAGAACTATCAGAAAAAGTAGCGAAAGAACTGCTTTCAATAAGCAGGAACAAACTACGCACCATAACGGAGATACTTACGGGACACTCTCCCACAAAGGGGCACCTGAACAAAATAGGACTGTATAACGGAGACCTTACATGCAGAAGATGCAAAAAGGATACCGAAACAGCTCTGCATATACTATGCAACTGTGGACGCTGGACCAAAGGAGGCAGAAACTGTATGGTAGACCCCAAATGACTCCAGAAGACTTCTACAACCAACCAGCAAAGAGCCTGTATGAGCTAATATACAGGGAACGGATTAGCTGAATCGGCTTTAGTCAGAACACTAAGAGTATCCGCAATAAGCCCAGGAGGCTGAGGTGGTGCCGGCGAAGGGGCGGCTCCAAAAAAAAATAACATACATCCTAGCAAAGCTAGAGTCTGAACCAGTATTTTAAATACCAAAAGCTACTGCACGTGGTTGTATGTCTCAGTGGACTCACACAGCAAACTCCTGGTCAAAAACCCTCGGAGAAGCTGACTAATGAAATACTAAACCTTAGTAGGGGCCAGATGAGGACAGTGACGGGTTGAGGGTAGGTTCAGATGACAAGCGCTCAACGCGCGTTTTGATAACGCGCGTTTACAACTACATACATTTTATTCAGGCCGTACACATGATAACGCGCGTTTCAGTAACGCGCGCGTTCAACGCTGCGCTAGCGCTCGACTGTTGTCAGCGCGCGTCAACGCCGCTTTGAGATCATTGGTTTTCTATGTTTCCGTTCAGTTGAGCGCGCGCTTTCGACGCGGATAGACGTATTTTAGGGTTCGTCAAGTTCGTCCGAAAATCGTCCGAAATGGAAACCGAAGCTTTTAATACGGAATTATTAATTGATGAAATAGAGAAACGTCCTGCGATATGGGACATGACAAGTAGCGATTATTCAGATAAGAATTTGAGAAGACGGGCTTGGGAAGAACTCGTCCTTATATTTTGTGAAGGACATGACAATGAAGAAAAGAAGAAAATATTATGTGAGTATATATATTTATTTACATTTACAATCGGTTTGTGTTACAAGTTAAATATAACGATCCTGCCAATCTACTTTTCCTTCATTAATGAAATAGTCTGTTAAATGTACTCGAACATTATCCGCCTGTCGCACAGCACGTCCGGTATAATGTGAGGCTAGATTTTCCAGGGGTGGCGTATAAAGTGTGTCTTCAAAATTGTAGCCATCCCTGATTCTGACATAATTATTTAGTGTACATATAGCTTTTACGATCTTTTCTGCAAAACCGATGTTAACATCTAACGGCCTGTGTAAAATGCGCCATTTATTGCACATTATGCCAAAAGTACATTCAACATACCGGCGTGCTAATGTCAAACGGTAATTAAATATTTTTTTAGCATAAGTTAGTGACCTTCCCCCATATGGACGCATTAAATTCTCCATCATGCCAAAAGCTTCATCAGCCACTATCACATATGGCAACGTTGTCGGTCTATTTTGTATTAACAATGCCTTTGGCTCAGGTAGATCTAATGACCTTTCTGTCAGCTTTTTGTACAATGAACAATTCTTGAATATACCTGAGTCACTGTTTTTACCGTAGGCACCTATGTCAACCCACACAAAACAATAGTTTGCATCCGCTAGCGCCAATAAAACTAGCGAAAAATAATTTTTATAGTTATAATACATAGAACCCGTGTGTTCAGGCTGGATTAACCGTATATGTTTCCCGTCCAAGGCTCCCAAACAATTGGGAAACTTTGAGTTCTTTTCAAATATCGTGGATATTTCACACCACTTTTCTTTCGTTGGTTCACTCATAACAACGGGCCTTAATTTTTTCCAAATAGTTTCACATACATGTGGTATTATAGTAGCCACAGTAGATTTGCCAATTCTATAGTCGTAGCTTAATGTCCCAAATGAACATCCAATGGCCAAATATCTGGAAACAAACATAAACTATTACTAAATACTGTTTTTTTTTTCAGCGTCATCCCTGCAAAAAAAGTGGAAGAGTTTACGGGATAATTATATGAGAGAGGTGAAGAAAATAAAGACTGTCAAATCTGGATCAGGAGCTTCCAAAACTTCGACATATATTCATTATAATAGACTACGATTTCTACAGGCATCAATTGCCAACAAAGATACAGAAAGTAGTTTCGATGCAGATAATGCATCAACTTCGTCAGAGGTTGCTGAAGTAGAAATAAGTTCTGGCTTTAAGAGTTCTAAATCTACTTCAAGAAAAAAACAAAAATTAAATTCTGCTGATGAAAGATTTGCAAACATATTAGAGCAGAGTTTAGCACAGAAAAATGAGTCTCATCCAAAAGAAGATGACGATGAAGACAAGCTGTTTTGTTTGTCACTCGTTAAAGAGATTAAAAAAATTCCGGAATATAGGCGACTTCAAACTAAAATTGCCATTTATAATTTAATTTTGCAAAACCAAAATGAATTTCAAGGACCACAACAACAGACATATGAAAATCAAAATTACCCGGTATCACAACGAAGAAATTATTCATCACAAGAGCAGCGTCATCAGTCATCAGCTTCTGTTGAAGGCTTTCGTTATCATGATTATAGATCACAGCAGTCTAGTGTGTCAAATAATTTTGCACATTATGGTTATACTACAGCAATGGGGTCTCCATCGCCAGTAACACCTACTCCACCTAGTCCATCGCCAGCACCAACTAATGTCAGCAATGAATCAGAGTTAGAGTTATTCTGCGAGTAACAAAATGTTATTTTTTCTTTAAAAAAATTGTTCCTAAACAAGTTGATTTGATTTATTTGATTTATAGATTATGTTGATTATTAAAAAACTTACCTCAATGTAATTATGAGTTTTTCTTCCGGTGAAATGCTATATCGCACAGCGTTTTTATCTGCTACGAGTTCATCGTTTATGAGAGTCAGTAAGTCATCAAATGACTTGATGGACATTCTGAAGTAGTTAAAGAATTTGGGCTCAAATTGCCTTAACTTAGGATATAAAATAATGTACTGACTTTCAGTCAGCCTGGTTGACAAAATTGGGTGAACCCAATATCTCCGTCTTCTGTTGTGTCGTTTCTGCCGTCTGTATAAAATCACCGATAAAACTGTTTCTACGTCCATCTTCGACAAATGTAGAACTCAAACTGGCCGCAACAACGCGCGTTTAACGCCTGACAAGCGCGCACCATGTGAACACTATACAAAAATTCAACGCGCGTTCAACGCGCGCTGAGCGCTTGTCATCTGAACCTACCCTTACTCACCGTACTTACTTTACCCTGAGGAAGCACATGCATACAATCGGCATATATAGGGAGGAACCTATTTGTCGGTAGTGCAAAGGAGGATATTCTTTGGCTGTGAAGCATTATCTTATTGGAGATATCATAGACTCCTAAGACTACAGCTTCCAAGGGAGGATTTCTCCAAGAAAGACTTAGTGAAAAGACTGTAATGGCTACTGGTCTCTTAATATAAAAGGCACAACTAAGAACACAAAAGGCCTGAAGACTGAGGTGTCGAGGACTCTAATGCTAAACTCAGACCAACCACAGCAACGCGTCACGACAACTTCATAATTGTGGGCGTTAGTGGGCGGAGGTCGTGGTTATATTAAAAATGCAATAGAGTTAAAACAGTACTCAGACGAACGACTTCTTGTAGTTGATCTCAGCGACGGTCGCTCCCTGTGGACGGTATCACCAACAACATTGTCGTTGTTGATGGTTCAATGCAAAACACATGGACGACAGACTGCCTTCGCAATGAAACAACTGGCCACTCCTCGTTTCTCCAAACTGAAACTAATAAACACTACCTAACACCATTGTCGTTAATTGAAGTCTTGAAGTCGTCTTCAACGACAGATGACGACGACAAAAACACAAACTAGTCGCGTCGCTGTGGAGTTTAGCCACAACCACATTTATGAAGTTGTCGTGACGCGTCGCTGTGGTCCGTCTGAGTTTAGCTCAAGTCTCTGACCGGTGGTGTCGAATAAATCAATCAATCAACATACAGAAGGTATTTAAAAATTTCATAGTTTGGTATATCCAGAGATTTCTCAAAGTTTTTTGATTGGGGAATAATCAAATACGAATAACTATTAAATAACTTGGTAGAAAATGAAATAAGTATAGAAGTTTTTATAACAGACAGGGTCTCCCGGAGCGCATGATTTAAGGATATATGGTGAACTAGTTGTAGGTTTCAAGCCACAAAAAGAGCAATACAATTTTTTATTTATGATCCACGAAGATTGACATCGTCTTTCATGTTTTATTTTTCCCATTTCACATGGTTAATTTCATTTTCCGACAGATACGAAGATTATCTTTTCATTTTTCTTGGAAAAATTAGAACCGCTCACTCCTTCAATTTCCTTTTCGGCTTTTCTGTATCCACATGTCAAATTCAGTAATCCAATAATGACGAATCAATGTTAAGAAATCTGAAAGGCCTTTTATGTTGCTTATTAGTTTTTTCTGGATGGAATCAAGACGGATTATTCTGATCATAGATTTTCATCAAATTATGTTGCTTTCACTCATCTTCCACTGATGTTTTTTTTCAGATTAAATCTCTATATATACGGGGCGAATAAAAATCAAAACTTTGAGCTTCCTTGGAACGAACAACATGAAAAGACATTGAAAGAAGTAAATAAATTAAAATTATAAAGTAAAGAGCGTGATTATTGACAGAATCTCTTTGAAGACTCCATTAACAATTCACTACTCGTTTATTCTCGCAGGCGTTATCTTCGACATCGAATTTTCTCGATTCAAATGCTCGTCGCCACTGTATTAACGTCGCTATCACGCGATTCGCGTGTAAAACACCGAGAAATTTATATATTTAGATGGAATTTGATGTCTTGAGGAGATCGTGGGCGTCGATAAGGGCTTAACTTGTTTGCTTAAACTTTGTTAATCACATCATTGGAATTTATATCTTTGCTTTTACTTACAAAATAAAGAATGGAAATGGTTCACGAACAATCTAGACAGGTGATTATTTTCATAGGAGTAAAAAGGAGCAAAAAAGAACGATGAGTTTGTTGGTAGAATCTAAATAAATAAATAAATGTCCAGCATATTTGTTTTAAAAGCTGTAAGCTTTCATGTGATATTCCAACAATAAATGTCAACAAATCATAACAAAAAACAAAACGTTAAAGCCCTGGTCACTGTCAATCGTTCTTCCGTTCAGTGGTTTCCTGTGGCAAGACACTTTTCTCGTCCTTTTTCCTCCGGGATACTTTTTGCTCTTGTGCTCCCCTTTTCACCCCCTTTTGTTTGGTGACAACTCAATTGTTTCTTGTAAACATTGGCGTCGAAATAGCAAGAATTTTTTGGTTAAAAAAAGTTATTTTCATGACATCAAGCATGACATGATATGTGTTATTATTTTTGGTGTTCTATCGAATACAAATATAATTTCAATACAAAAATAAGTATCAAGACTCACTAAACTTAAAGTGAGAACGGAAGAAGAAGCACAGAATATCTTGAAATTGAAGGGCAAAACTATGACTATCTTTGCTAAGTTTACGTTTTAGTGATATGATTTACATTAATTAATAGATCTAATGTATCACCAGAGGTGTATTGAACCAGAAAGTCTATTTCAATAAGACGAAAATCTTTTGCAGCGCTAATGGTTCCATCCCTCTTTTAATGGTATAGTGTTCGATGTCAACGAAACTTTGCTTTTAATGTTATCTAACAATATTTTTTTGCTACACTACTCTTTAAATTGATAGCGATATATCGACAAGCGGACATTCGGTGGACGTCTGAGAATTTTTCTTTATAAAAAAGTTTTAACGATTTTGATATTTTCTTTAAGATCAACTTCATATATGACACCTAAACATTGCGTGTATCAAGAGTTAGCAGTTCCATGTCCTCAGGAACTTTCAAAATATACACCAGACATGTGGACAATAGTCCTAAACAGAAGGAGAGTTCAATAATTTTTTGTATCATCGTAATACATGTTTTTGCTAAATCGGTTTTAAAACATCTGTAATGCGATAGATAATGTTAATGCCGAACTTATACAGGAGTGCGCGATGAGTAACTTGAGAATGCTTATTCGGGAAAAAGTTCGCAACAACTGGCAACAAATCTGGCAGCGATCGCAAGACAAACTTCGCGAAGTTAAGTCAACAGTGACATTGTGGAAGCATCCAATCACTACGCGCAAAGTACAAATGATTCTTACTAGACTTAGGATAGGGCATTGCAAATTTACTCATTCTTATCTTTTCAATAAAGACAGTGTTCCCCTTTGTAATGTATGTCAAGAACATTTAACAGTGAAACATGTCCTGATTAATTGCACCAAGTATGACACACACCGGCTAAAACATAGGCTACCTACAGATTTAAACTTACTCTTAGGTGCAAACTGCCCAGTTGAAAAGCTGATGGGGTTCTTAAAGCACATTAATTTACTGAACAAAAGTTAATATTGTACATTGTATACACCGCTAATCACCCTGAGTGGAAGCGGTTTAGTTTGGATTAAAAAAAATTCTCTCTAAATTTCAAACTAATGATCTTGGCATAGTTGTTGTAAGTAACTAAATAGATCACGTTTTAAGACTTCAGAAAATATGGGGTTTTGCTATTCTATACCGAGTGGTTAAAAAGATATAGCCACTCTCACATAAAAATCACTATTCACTTAGACATTTTATGAAATAACAAAAAACAGAAAGTTTATTAATTTTAGTTGTTTGTTGTTAGTTTCGTTTTTATGTTGTATTTTAATGTTCTAAATAATAATAATTAAACCAATCTTCAACATAACACTCGTATTGTGTGAAACTTTTTTGTTTTTTGTTATTTCATAAAATGTCTAAGTAGATAGTGATTTTTCTGTGAGAGTGGCTATGTCTTTTTAACCAATCGGTATAGAATAGCAAAATCCTTTATTTTCTGGATGCTTGAAAAGTGATCTATTTAGTTTCTTACAACAAGTAATGTCGTTCCTTCTAATTATTGCAAACCAAAATGGTTGGTTAAATCTTGTTGATCATACCGACCCCGCTTGACTAAAAAGTGTAATTCAATACCCGTCGGTGCCTATAGCCCTGGAAGTAGTTGTTTTTCCTAATTGAACGGTATCTGATTTTGAAATATAATTATTCTTCAAAATATATTAATTTTCTCATTTACGAATCAACGAATCTTCCTAATTTTTGCTTAATTCTTTGTAAAGTCCAGTTTATGAAAATTAATTATTGAAAAAAGTTTAAAATTTCTCGCAATTGGAATATTAATGTTTATATGGAAAAATAACCAATTTATAAGTATATACAGGGTGTCCCACGACGATTAAGACAAGTAATATATCAGAATTGGGCAGTAGTTGATAATTATAATTTTGGGGGTGTAAACTAGAGCAAATGTTGCATATTTTCTTGTTATTGTGTTACCCAATGAGTTATTTGTTTTTGGTCACGTGACGTCGCATTCAAAATTATTAATGGAACACCCTATATGTTTTCGTGATTTTCGATTCTCCTTGTGCTGATTCCGTAGAAACCACATTCTTGGGGTCTAAATTGAATATTTACAGAGATACAGGGTGTTAAAAATCACCTATTTTTCAACTTTAGGTCATTGTTTTGTGAAAACTGCTCAATATTTGGCAAAACGGCTTACATCTCCCTATCCTAACTTTTCAAGGGCTACTCGATGGTGCTGAAGAAAATTTAATACAGGATGGTCGAAAAAAATCAGAATGTGGTAAATTTTTGACCACCCTATATCAATTTTTCTATAGCAGCATCGAGTAGCCCTTGAAAAAATAGGACAGGAAGCGGTAAGCCGTTTTGCCAAATATTGAGCAGTTTTCACAAAACAATGACCTAAAGTTGTGATTTAAATAGGTGATTTTTAACACCCTGTATCTCTGTAAATATTTAATTTAGACCCCAAGAATGTGGTTTCTACGAAATCAACACTTCAAGGAGAATCGAAAATCACGAAAACATATAGGGTGTTCCATTAATAATTTTGAATGCGACGTCACGTGACCAAAAACAAATAGCTCATTGGGTAACAATAACAAGAAAAGATGCAGCATTTGCTCTAATTCATACCACCAAAATTATAATTATCTACTACTGCCCAATTCTGATATATTACTTGTATTAATCGTCGTGGGACACCCTGTATAATTTTTTGCTACTTAATAATAATTTAAATGAATATTTCACTCTCCACTACAGTTTTGTTCCTATTTTACATCACCTCCAATTCATCATTTCTTATTTTCCCTATATTCCAGCCAATATTTTGAAACTTTTTGTACTAGATCACGCATCTACAAATCATGCAGATCTTCTTCTGTGAAAAGTAAAATAATTTTCATTTGCATAATATTTAGCACACACTGTATACAACTTATAGGTTCGTTGTGGTATTATGAAGCCTACACATCGCCCCAAATAAAGTTAAATTATTAAATGTCGAATGGTATCCAGTTACAAATCCATAGAATAAAGCAAGGGAACAACACGATGCACTGGATTTTCCTTAAGGATTACGGCGGAATCAGAATTTGATTAGTGCCTGAATTCTCGCTGATACCTTCTTCCTCGTCGTCCCCGTTCCTGCTATTGTCAAAGGATTACGCAGAAAAGCCTTAATTAATCTTTGAGGGGTGAGACTTTTTTCAAGATCACCAGTAGAAAATGTGTAAAATATCCATTGTACAGACAAATAATTAAATATCATTAACATCCTTTATACTTTCAAAATAATCTTTTTGCAGGTCCATGGCCCGTGCGAGAGATTTTAAGCAGCTTTTTGTAATCCAGTCATTCACAAGTCACCACCTCTAAAAATTAACTCGGAATCTGATCTTTCCCATACCCTCGAGATACAGAATTCGCTTTTTCTTGATCGCAAAATAGAGGGAAAGGAATTATTTGTATACGTTTTCTTTTAGCCCAAGCCGGGATCAAATTTCACGGTAACCTAACTTTCGGAACGGATTTTGCAAAAATAAATTTGCCAAAGTTGTTTCCAAAAAGTTTTATCTAAAATAAATAATGCGCTTGTAGGATGATTATTTTCAGGGTAAAAACATGATTTCTGATTATTATAGACAAACATACAGGGTCCCCCCTTATAATTTCTGAAAGGAATGAGATGTAATAATAATAATGAAACAAAAACTATATCAAACTATTGCTAAAAATCTGTACAGAAATGATAATTAAAACTTCTGATCGCTTTTATTAATTTTACATGTTTAAATTTACTGTAAAAAAGATTTTCAACAGTAATTACTCAAGTGGCGGTAATTTTTTGATAATTTCAACTAGATGCAGGAATCTAGTTAAAATTATCTAAAAAAAAAGATTATGATTATTTTTTAAACTGTATACTTTACAATGGCGAAGGTGCTGGATTTGAAATGTTTATATTGAAACAAAAAGCTGCGTTACCTTGACAACCAAGTCAATGGCTAACTTCCTGACGCATTCATTGGCATTCATTCAAACAAAGATCCAATCAAACAACGTGAAAAAATTAAAGGACGAAATTAGGACGAGGGATTTTATCTAAATTCGGTTTGTTTGAATGTTTTTGCCTCAAATAAACAAGTTTGAGTGATGAAAATAAAAAATTATTTGATAAAATTTGAAGAGCGAGTTGTATTTGGGAAGATTATTTTTTTCAACAATTTAAAATGTATTTAAATGTATTAAATGTTCAACATTCTCTTGGGTGATGGCACTGAACGGGTTTGTGTTCATTTTTCAATAAACTTCGAAGCACTTCTTTTAGTTGTCAATAATGACAAATGTAAAGTAAAATTTCCATGTAAACAAGGTTTTATCGATGAGGAAGCAGAATTATCAGTATAATACCGAATGATTGGCTAGAATAATGTATTGCTATTGGTTAAAACCACCAAAATGTCAGATTTTGACAAGTGAAAAAAATAATCGGTGTAATTTGCTACTAGCAAGTTATCAGTGTAATTTTGATGCTATTGGTCGATTTTTCTTATTACGATTGCTGACAGGATCGTTTAAAAAATAATCACTTTAATTTTTCAATTTTACTACTCGATTTATGGAATTTTGAATAACTTTAATTTGCAAGGCATTAATCGAACTTTCTTTACATTAAGAACAGATGTGTTGCGAGAATTTTTTATGGTATGAAACTATCTGACATAGAATGCTTTCGTTACTTGATAAGCGTTGAAAATGTTAAGTTTGCGACGATAAATCGACTTTATCAAAACACGTTCCTATGAAGGATACATTGAAATCAATATCTGTCGAAATCTGGTAGATGATTTGCCTCGTTATGGCCATGAACGTCTTCTTGAAAGTCGTCGTGTGAATCGTCTGTTTCCCTGTGTATCATGAATCAAAATCTAATCTTATCGAACTACAACTGTATTTCTTTTATATGGCAGCGGCCGATTTTTTTTCTATTCAATCCTCAAATTACTACTTAAAAGAAACCGTTTTCAGTCAATAGGAAACATAAAGGGGAATGCGATACAATCATTTTAGGTAAATATTACATGCTTTGCATTTATTGACCAACACCATATCGGTAGTTTAGATTAGCTAAGACTGGCGCACTCGCCAAATATAAAATTTTTATCGAATTCACCAAAACTAGTAATGTTTCCACAATAAAAGAAAATATATTGCATAGCAGTAGAATAACTTTAAAATCCAACTTTTTAACACCTTCTCGGTAATAAAAAGAGAGCGTTTGCTATAACGTTCACCTCTTATCGTAAATATGAAACAATCAGACACGTCCCTAAGAATTTTATGAGAAATTCTTAAACGTCTCTTTCTTCCTCGACTAAAACTACCTTATAAGCACCACTTTTACTCCAAGAATAAGGACCTCTTTCATTCTTGTCACACCTGAACCTTCGCCGTCATTTGTCTGTAGACAATTTCGTTTCAGTTATATTATGTTCACACTTTATGGCCCAAAGTAAAATTGCTTGGTATATTTTAAATTAATTGCATCGAATAAAAACTATTTTATAGTTTCATATATATTTATGAACCTGGATGATGGTGAAAATAGCAAGCTATAAACTATTTTTTTTAAAACAAGTTCAAGCAAATGCATGTCGAACCGTAACATGTATAGCAACATGTACAAAAATGTGTTAATAAGGATTGAACTTGTGTATGTGTATAGTTCATTTCAATATCTACGAAACTGACCTGACCTGAGATGAGATATAATGACATGCAATGAAGCCATAAAATAGTTATTGATGATACAAGTGCGTGAAGTTATACTTTCGCGCACGAGTTACGAAAATGCAAGGCACGAACGTAGCGAGTGCCTTTTTCACAACGAGTGCGCAATAGTACTTCACGCACAAGTGTCATACAAAACTTCATCTACGACCACATGAAGAAAAAATAAAAAAATTTGCTCTGAAGAGGTTAATAACATAAAAATAAATTTTCTATAAACAAATATATACACAACGAATTCTAATTTCAGGTGGTGTGCAATCAATTCAAATTTACTGACAGCAGAAAAGTTTATATAACAAACGACTAAATTCAAGGCAACTCGATAAAATTTTAAAGGTGGTCGTAGATAAAAGACTTTTGTGTCATTCTTATTATAAATACTTAGTATTTTTTCTTTTTCAATAGGTATAGTGAAGCTGTGCACGGTAAATCCAAAAAGTTTTATTCTCGAGTCTATCAGTTTCTTAGATATTGGGAAAAGTAGAATTCGATAGATGGCGCTCTGAAATGTCAACGTCATCATCTTAGCAACGAGTGAAACAAATCAGCTGCCGCATAAGCCCTTTGATATTTAAGTGGTTTTATTTTGCTGTTTTAGTTATTTTCAGTTTGTGTTTTGTAAAACTTTTGCTTTTTCTTTGATTGTACTTTAGTATTTTATGTTGTTAAACTAAATTTTGACTCCTAATATTTTTATTTTTGGAGTAATAGGTATGGTTGATATTTGTGAAAAGTACAATAAGCGTTCAATTAACTGTAGTTAACTGTGGTTTAGGTATGATTTCGTGTTTTTATTTAATTTTTGATATAATTATATATCTACAAAAGTTGCAGGGAAGGTAGGTTTGTATTGAGTAATATTTCAAATCTTCAATACCGACTTATTTTCTCTTTAATCTGCAATGGAAACAAAAAATAGAATGACATAACCTCTTCCATAATATCTCTGATTATATAAGAATATTACCTCAGAATTGATGACGGTTGAGTTGAATAGAAAAACACAGTTTTAAACTTGTCACTGACACAAAATGGAACAAATAAAGTACGAATTTATGGTAATTACGTTGCTTTGCATATAATACAAAAACAATGCAAAACGAATTATTTTACTCGTTGCGACAGTTACAATTTTTTCCGCCAGAGGTCTCATTGAATTCTACTTCGCCCAATTGAAAAGAACCATACATTGCCATTAAGGGTGATGAATTCATCTAGAAGATAACGAATTTTGTTTCTATGTTTAGGAATAGTCATTTCTTATGAAGCTATTGTTATGTAATGATCACACGCACCTTAACTGTACATGACAGTTAACTTTGACATTTGATATTTGTTAACAGGCGCCAACTCGGTTATTTAAATATATGCAACACTTAAAAGGCAGCCCTCGTATCTCACTTATTTTTTAGCAAGTTTACCGGCAAGTTTCGGCAATGAGGCAATGAGCAGAATCACATTATTTCAATAATCGAATTATGAGGATATGAGTGATTTCAATAATCGAATAATTTAAATGATAAATTACTCATATTCTAATAACACTAGAAGTCGCATAATTTGTTATTAGTTGTAGCATCGTGCAACACAAGGCAATAATCAATCTATTGAAATTAGACGCCATCGCAGCTTCTTACTGTTCATACAGTGCAATTACGAATTTCAAACTGTCATCATGGATTTCAAATTGTGTATTCGACCACAAAACGAAATTTGCATTTCTGACAGTCAAAACAAACGCGGAGTTTTTACGGAATTTCAAATTTAGACTAGCGTATTGTAACTTTCAGCTTAATCCATTTTTTTTTCATCATTCCATAAAAAATGTTGAATTATATTGCCATAATCAGAAACTGAATAATTTTTAATTCGAATTATGCCCATCACTGGCAATTATCAAATTCCTTAATTTCCCCAAGGGCAAAGGTTAAACACTCCCTTTCAACTAATGACCGTCTACATCTACATCGATCATCACGTTTATGGTTAATTAATTGTTGTGGTTAGTCCAAAATTATATTCCATAATTAGCCAGATTTTTTGAAATAACCGTAGAGATGATTTTTATTGCTGTTTCTCTACAACAGTTTGAAATAATATTTGCAGCGCATGGTAATCTATCTGCTTCTTGAATTCCTGTACACTTTTTTTCCATATAATGCGAAAAGTACACGCTATGGCACTTTTCCGCACAGAAATGTCAAACAAAGACCTGTCAACCTTTTTCAACAATTCAACCTAACAGTGAATATCTTATTGGTGTACAATTTTTAAATTTAAACCAAGAATGAGTAAACTATTTATTTCATTATTTATTTTAATTTATTAATTATAAAGACATTAACCTATTAAGCATTATTTTAGGAATTATGAACCAAGATCAACATAATTTATCTTCTGAGTTGTCCAATTACGAGGTTTTATTACAAAATGGTTCAAATTTTACAATTAATTACACATTCAACTGATTTTTTGATTTATTTTCATATTGTAAGTTCTTTCTGTTCAAAGTTTGAATAAAATAGCTACATGAATTACTGTATTTCTTTCATTGATAAATGTGGTTGTAGAAAAAGTATTGTGTACAACTTGTACGCAAATCACTTTTCCCACTCGCTAGATTTGCGGCACTCGCCTTACTTCTGCGCTCGTGGGAAGAGTGATGCTTTGCGCACTAGTTGTACAAACTACTATTTTCTACTAGCGTGCGGAAAAGTCCACTTTTTCTCACTCATTTTACTGTTAAAAGAGTGACTTTTCCGCACTAATACGGAAAAGTAGGTTTGTTAAATTTTTGGGAGTATACTGACATTTGAATATTTAAAATATATATTTGTATTGTTGTAGTTTACCAAATGACTGAAAAATCAAGAAATTCGAATTCTGCTATAATTTTTAATAAAAAAACATATTTTCCAATAATTTTTTGATGGCTTTGGTATAAGCCCCATAAAATGAATGTTAAATAATAATTAATAGAGTACACGCATATTTCATATTTTGCTTGGATATTAATTTATAATAGTAAATATGATATCAAAAATTACTAATAATAGGAAATAAACCATAGTTTCCATTGGAAATTACTCACAAATTTTAAAATAAAATTCAAATTTCAATGCACTTTCCGACTACAACCCGAGGATTTCCGAACGCTACCGATGATACTAGTGATGTCATATCTCTTGTGTTAACTTATGTCAATATGGCCGGTATTGCATTAGGTTATGTGTAGTTGTGTGTTTATATTGTATTTTAATCAACTATTAATTGCTTTATCGACGTAAAAATATCATTTATATGTTTGTTTGAGACTATATATACCAACCATATTTCGATGTGTGGTCGTAAGAAAATGATGTTTTTATTTTTGTTTCCTAGACATATAGGTACATAACCTCAAACTATTTAAGAATAAAAATACCAGCATAGAAGTAGGTACTCACATTAAAATGGTCTTCACAAACAAAAGTAATGCCCTTCTCATAAGTGTATTTTTGCTTGCGCCACCAGGTAAAGTAATAAATATTTTGTCTGGAGTTTTAATAGACGTTGATTTACACTCAATACAATGCAATACTTGGAATACAAAGTTTTTTTCGGCTTTATCCATTTTTAAAGCTTTCAGAAACAAATTAGGTCACAAGAACTCAGAGCTTGATACACGAATAAGAACGTAAACAAATGACGTCACACCATGGGGCAGCCATCTTTATGACGTAAAGCGCGTTTTGGCGGACTTTCAAATTTTATGATTTTTAAAGTCGTTTTAAAAGTAAAGTTTATATATTTTTGAAAAAATAGACATGCCAGGTGTTAGGAGACCGGATAAAGCGTCAATTCCCACCAATAGCAAAATGTATGCTTGTACCCTATTTGTTGATACGTTCCTTCATGTTAACATGTGGGCTTTTTTCCGCATGCTAGTAAAAAAAATGGTTCAACTAACACGTGCGTAAAGTGACTTTTCTGCACGCGATTGCTGCGCGATTGATGCGGAAAAGTATCACTTCTCGCACTAGTTAGATAAACTACTATAATGTATAACATATTCTGTGTGGCTGATACAGATTACTTGACGCAGAACATTATTATAAGTGAAAAGTCATAAGAAATTTATTAAAAATGATATTTGGTTCGAAAAATTCGCAAATATTCATGAATTATCGATTTCAATTTCAATAGCAGCCGACTGTAATGTATTAGATCTGCAAAACCAATTTATTAGCGTAGAACAAACATGGAAATGTCATTTCAATAAATCAAACTCGAATAAGTAACCTTCCGAATTGAAAATGTGAAACATGACTGTGACGATTCCGTCGAACACCGATGCATCTAAAAATCCGTACATAAATTCTTCTTTCTTCAATAAATATTTGGTACCACTGTTTATTTGGAAAAAATATTCGATTTTTATTTGTGAACTTCTGGTCAATATTGATTTTATATCAGAAATCGTAAAGTTACAACTCATATTTTCAGTGTTTAGCTCTTTTTATTTGCGCGGTTATTTTCCGGCGAAATTTTTCGAGAGAATCATTTCCGTTGAACCCAGTCTCCTCAAAAAGTAATTTCGAATAAAGAGGCACCTGAATTGTAAAAAAATATCATAAGCGGATCTTGAGAATATTTCACAAAGATAAGGAATATGTTTAAATAACAACTATGTAAAGAAATTTCATATTAAATCATTCTTATCGATGTCAGTGTTTGTGATAATTTTAGATCATCACAATTATCATCAAGGTCGTTCAATCTCGGGTGATTATGGCTAGCTCAATAGAGCTGTGTTTAATCCTATAATGTTTTATCTGTTCTGGACTCTTTTGTTATAGCTTTCCACTTTTTTCTCTCAGCATTTCATTTTTCTGTGTCTGATTTTCAATGCATCAGCATCAACATCATGGTCTTCGTCTTGTTACTGTTTTTAATGGAACCCATGTTGTTATTCTTTTCAATATTTCTGTTGACGCTCTTCTCATAATGTGTCCCAACCATTCCAGTCTCCTTGCTTTTGTATATCGAACAATCTATCTTAACTAAAGGAAATTTTAAATACAATTATCAGAATTTCAAACAAATTTTCCGTATTTTTTCATGCATACAGATTTAGGGTTAGTACCCGGAGGGTAAATAACGGACGCTGTCCGTCCAGCTGATGTATCTGTTACTGCTATAGCAATAACTAGAGTTTGTTCAGCCATCCTTTGCCGTTACGTCATAATCGGTGACGTATTCTGCTGTTTCACGTTTGTCTTATATTAGTTGAATGTTATTTTACACTTAACCCCAAAATTATAATCAATGACATATGTTAAGAATTATTTACAAAATGTCACAACTGAGCTGTCAAAAGTGACAAATAAAATGTACATCGACATTTGTTAAGAAATACGTTAATGACGACATAATTCCGTCTCACCCATTT
Source organism: Galerucella pusilla (assembly GCA_910591695.1). Lineage (NCBI taxonomy): Eukaryota > Metazoa > Arthropoda > Insecta > Coleoptera > Chrysomelidae > Galerucella > Galerucella pusilla. The sequence continues at coordinate 66,607 of CAJUYI010001730.1, forward strand.
CATGAATTATTAGAGACCAAGATGGATAATGTATGACGTAACGGCAGAGGATGGCTGAACAATCTCTACTAGAAACAGAATAAAATAAGTATTAGGAAACCTATCTTTTTTTTTCGATATTGATAACAGGAGAATCTAGCTTGGATTCACCGAACCAACTGTACATTGGAACCGCTCCATCTAACTTGTACGTCACTGGATTCCATACTCATAAACCTCGCTGTCGATGCCGAGCTGAATTTCACTTCTTTATTTTCATTCGTGTTTTTGTATCCTTTGTATTGTTTCTAATTTTAAATTTAGAGCTTTTCGGAAAGTTTATTGCCGACGTTTCGGAGCACTCAATTGTCGAAAGTCGATTAGTTTTTATTTTATGACCGGTGATCTATTATTGTTTGAGGAATGCATTGCAAATTGAAATATAATCGTTCTTCGTGAACTGCTTCTACTATAACGAAAATTGCGAAATTATTAATCCCACGGAATACAAAAACTCTCATATTATCGTAAAGGAACTCTACACCATAAACAAAAAAAGAAACGGAAAATATAGGCGGTATAAGGCATAACTTTTATGCGCAACTAACCCGCGCATCGAGTCGCTGCAGTCGCGCGAACTACAAGACTTTTGACATAATCAGAATAGAATAAAATATTTAAAAGTATTAAAAATTACTAGATGTCAAAGGTAATAGTACAATATTATTTTAACGCCTTACGAAGGCTTTGAAAATCAAAGAACAACGACCATTCACTAAGGAGCAACAACCACTTCCTTGGCTATATGCCACGAATGACATTGTATTACACTTCAAAGTTAAACGGGGTTGGTATATCTGCAAAATAATATTGTACAATATTACGCGTATCCTGTTAGACCAAACATTCAAAAAGCCCGCGTCTCAAGTGATAGTTCAAGTTCATACCTGCAGCCAAGGTAGTCGCTAGTGGTAACTTTATGCCATTGAACGCTACACGTTCAACAGCTCTTTTATTATTTATTTCTCTGAGGTAAAAACCGAATAAATACCTTCCTTTTAACGAGAAAACAATTAAATTCACTAAAAGATGATATTTAAATTCTGTGAGATGTTCTCTTTCTGTATTTTCAATATATATTTCAAGAATGTACATAACTGACAAATTTAAAGCTACTTTATTGGAATCCACTGAAGTATTTTGTCCGATAGAATGCACAATATAACATTTTTTTATTTTCATTTTACCAATATCTTCAATCTAAATTATGGTTTCACCAGCCAAATAAATACATCGCAGAAGAGAACGTCTACTATCGCAGTTGTGACAAATTTCTTTAATTTGAACCAGCAAGCGAATAGACTTACAAATAAATTGTACTGCAGACGAACTCAGGAACGGCGTTGAAAATTTGGGTTTCTGACAAATTTAAATATTGGTATACAGCATGTCCACGGATGGAGAGTATCATATAGGTGAAAACGGGTTTCGAAAAACTTAAATTTTATTCCATTTTATGGGGTTTCAGAACAAGCAAAACTTTTAATCAGGAATAACATTTCTCACTAAATTAATATTTAAAAATTTTTCGCCAATAGGATACGTAAAAAAAATCATCATTTTAATGTTGAACAACTGTTGGACCATTTGGATATTATTGGTTGAAATGCGACTCAAAAGTGTATTAATAATCATTAATCCCAGAAGCACCCACGATCAAAAATACATCTGAAATACTGACAACAAAAAAAGAGTGAGTTAAAAGAAGATACTCACCAGATCCTGAATGTACTAAAAACGACAGACTGAAAAGCTAGTGGAAGATACGATAAGAAATGTACCTTTTAAAGGAAGAAATATACACACACCATGCGAGAGACCAAGACTGAGAAGACCAGCAAGAGAAAAGTGCATAGCACTACCTCGAAGAAAAAAGATCCATCGGACGATATTGGTGGTGGATCAAAGCTCTTCCAGGGTTGTATCGCTGCTTGAAAGGTGTATCCTGCGAAGAAGTGGGTTAAATAAGGTGTGAGTGCAAGTTTCCTACAACTGGATTATTCTAACTTAGCCCATGATTTATCAAGCTTTGAAAAATCGACAAGAATATTGAAAATTAAATGATCTGGACAACAAAAATAGCTTCAGGCAGCACTAGCAATGGAATTAAAAATTTACAAATAAGGGGATATCGATAAAGAATGGCGGTAGATGGAAGAGACATCTAGTAATATTAAGCTACAATAAAAACGCAGGAGAAGGCTTGGTTTGATAAAGAATATAAAACTCTTTGGAATAAAATGCATATTTTCTTGTAATTGTGAAAGAACGTTGATTGTGTTCAATATAAGAATCACTCAGTATATACTGTAGATGCTCTTCAAAATAGGACGAAATTATATTCGGTCGGTCCTGCTATAACAAAGAACTCCTCGGCTTATAATCAACAGTCTTGAATTTATATAACAGATTTGGATGTATTCCAAAGTGTACTCCTTGCAATATTAACAGTATAATTGTAGACGATTCCAAAAGGCTTTGCCGTGAGTTGAATAACGATTATATGCTGTATTTTAATCTGCCAGGATATTTTCTTGGTATAAATGATCGTAATCAACATTCCGACGGTTTTTAACTGAAAAGTATCTAGTAGCAGCTACAAATTGGAAAATACTGTGACCAATAATAATTTACCAAATGGTCTGTGAAATTTAGTTGTTTACAAAACAAAATAGAAGCAAAAACCATTCGCTCCAAGTAGTGAAGATACAATTTGTATTATCATAAATATTTATCTAATCGTTTTACGAATTTTTCCCCTTTTCGACTTCTCTAAAATAACCTTTATAACTGAAGTGACTTATTTGATATTTTCAAGTTTTTTTCTGTCGATTTTTTGCAGTCACTTTTTTGTCCATTAGCTAATGTATTTTCTTGTGATATTGATTGAAAGTTGTCAACAACTCCAAGATCTCTTTAATCCCTTGCAAGCTCTCCAGACTGTTGGAGAGGCTATAAGATCGTAGCATGGGGTATTTTCCTCGCTACTTGATCTTTGATTGTATACTAACATAGAAGGATGCACGGGTGATACGTAAGGGGCATTATATAAAAAAGAAAAAGGTGTTTTTGTATTGCTGTAACAGTAGTATTTTATCAAATCAACTATTTGACTGACTGATTTTAGTTTTTGTGAAAATGGCATTGCTGAAATATCATGAAAGCTTCCTTTAATTCTAAAAACTATCATTTGGTAACAACAAAAGACAAATATGACAAATTAATTCCCATTTCCTACAGCTTTGTTTGTAAAATTTCATTAAATTATGAGCAGGTACAGCAACTATACGATCGATGTATGCTTTTTTCATTGTTCCGCGTTTCCACCTTTACGTGGCGAGTCTCGTATGACATACGGTCGTTGCGGACTCTGTAATATAAAAAAATAACGAGATGGATTCGTATTGCAATTCCAACTTCATTTTTAATGTAGTCTAACGAATACTACGAGGCTATAGAGATGTTTTGAATTTCATTTTCAGTATCTTTAAACCATTTTAAGCAAGCTGCTTTATTTAGTTTGTGTTGGACAGCCAATAAAAGCAGACAAACATTATTTATTGCGCTTAAAAGCCATTAATTTCAATGGTTAAGAAGTTGTTCACGGTGTTCTGTTATGGTTAGAGTAGGTAGTACAAATTACACCCAACGTTCAGGTGGCCCAAAATGGTTAGGTTAGTAGAAACTATCGATAACATTCATTGAATTATGTTGGGCGATTGAAGAATGAATTATTATTATTATTACATATTGATGAGGGCAGAGGAGCTGGCTCCTATTGTGCTCAAAAAAATACATTAAAAAAGAAATACCTACTAGTAGTAAACAAACAACTAAGAAGAAAAACAAATGTCCGTGACTGAAAGCGCAACTGTATGATCTTGCGTCGTATCGTTACCGTGGTCGAAGTATGGATCCATCACAACCAAGGAGCAATCAAGACTGGATTTCTCCGGATGAACGCGCACGAAAAGAGTACAAGGTGGCCAATAAATAATTACCACGGTGTTTCGGGATTCACGCAGTGTGCAGTGTCATACACTTGGACTACATTGAAAAGGGCAAATCCCTAAAGATGTTACTACTCACGCGATAGACTTCACAAGTCGACGACCTGGATCTGTCATACCAAAAAATGGCATACATTAATCTGTATTCAAACGAGTTTTGCCGAAAAAAGGAGGTGCCATATCACTGGCAAGATGCGAGAGCTTATTTTCCCGACAGATTCCTCCCACCACGTCAAATTTAGTAGTTGAGGTGCGCATGCGTCCAAGCAGCCTTTAACCTCCTATTCGATGTGAATGATTAAGAGGTGATTGGCGCAGCTGGTAGGGTATTGAGCTTACAGCTCAGAGGTCGTAGGTTCGACGCCCGGTTAGGTCCTGGGTTTTTTTGTTTTTTTTATTTCTTGTTTTCTGATATTTTTATACAGTTACACTTTGATCAACCGGGTTTTCTTGTTTTTTTTTTAGTTTTCTATTTCTTATTTTCTGATATTTCCATATTTACTTCAATATTGTTATGTTACTACTAAATTTGGCAACGTTGGAATCTGTCGGGAAATTGAGCTCTCGTTGGCAAGACTACTATATAAGTTGGCAAATCAAGATTCGTATATGAGCAGAGTCGTGGGCTTGGGACGATTGGCAGGTCACTGTGGAAGACTTTGGCAGTTGATTGGTCGTTTCCAAATTTTGGCGCATAGAAAAGAAGTTTTTGACGAATGCATTAAGCAAAAGGGGAAGCTCAAGGCTCTGGAAAGGAGAGAAATAATGAACTCAATGTTTTGCTGTCTTGTGCAATTGTAAGAAGGTGGAAGTTAGGAGCTTTGAAAGATTTATATTGAATCTGGAGTACAAAAGCATATATCCAGGATTTTATGCTAACTAATGGTATATATTTTGAAAAAACATACAAAAATCTTGCACTTTTAGGAGTATTAAAGGCTTTTAAAGATAAAAAAGTGTGATATGCTAGCAACTGAAAATGGTCACACAGTGTTGCGTCTTTCCCCCTACTATTTAGGCTAAAATTGGAAGCCGGAGTTAGTAGCAGAACGCCATCGACGTTACCTTTAGAATTAGGGAACCGCAAGAAGCAATTATTTTCCGCAAAAAATGTTCTATTTCCTATACGAATCATTGAAATGTGATAAAAAATTTTGGAGTACTTTAATAATCAAAATAAACATCGGCTAAAGTCATCGCCATCTACACAATGGAAAGAATAACGAAATATTAAATTTCACAGAAAAGGTTGTAAATGCTATAAATGGTAGCGGCTTTACAGTCGTTGGCACTGAATGTTTGTTTTGGTTATTGTAGTACCCGAAAATAGTTTTATCAAATTTCTATTATGCCTATAGAATTCATAACAATTTTGTGAAATTTAATATTTCGTGATTTTTTTAATAGTGTAGATGGCGGAGACTTTAGCAGCTGTTAATACCAAATGTATGTTTTGATTATTAGAGTACTCACAAAAAAAATTGTCAAATTTCAATGATGCGTATAGAAAATAGAACATTTTTTGTGAAAAATACTTGCTTCTTGCGGTCCCCTAATTCAAAAGGTAACGACGATGGCGTTCGTCAGCCACTTTTCGCCTCATCCCTATTATTGCATATATTTGATCCCATACCGTAAGAGAATTGGGTAGAAATTCTCATTTTATTGCAAACTAATGATATTTTCTTCATATTTTTCCATCATTATTCATTCTTTCGATTATTAGATAAAACTTTATACATTCAATACTTTGAAATGGAAGAGACCACGTTTAAAAATATGTTTTAATGAATGAATGTTGTCCGTTAAAAGTTACAAAATAAAACCAGTTTGCAAAAGCCAATGCAGATGCAAGAAATAAACCAATGTATTTTTTATTGAAGTAAACTGTTTAAATCGAATCCCACACGTTGTGGTAAACATTGCCGTTATACCTATATTTGTTTTTAAATTTTTCCAAATGTAGAGGTAAATACACCGCCAAAGGTAAATCTCGCTTAAAATTTACGAGGCACAACCACTTCGATGGTCATATTTCCCAAACCACACACACACACATCTATAAATGTTCATCTCTCCACATACGTTTTAAAAGAGAAAAACAACAACATGAAATCTAATGAATATATTTAAACGTAAATGATTGCGGTAATTGCAGTGTGCAGAAAAAGTTCGCTTATTCATAATAACTTTTCAATTTCTTCAACGGCTTTAACTAGGATATTAATTATAATCAAATGTAATTACCTTTTTCCTTTACTAGTACATGTTCATCATGTCATGAAATTGTTATTGTTGTTTTTTTCAAATACTGCCGAAACAATTTTTTTTGTACGCTTGTGGGTGGTTTTATCTTTGGAAACAAGTTCATTGAACGAGTTTTAAATATGCACGATAAATATAAACTGTAAACTGT
>CAJUYI010001731.1:0-45880 GCA_910591695.1 Galerucella pusilla
TTCGAACAATTATCAATGCCCTTGGGTTATTACTACTGAAAACAAATCCACTGATTGAACCATATTTCAGTTTTTCTCACTCCCACGATTTTTATGTTTTAGTTGAACGGATGTTCAAATGAACTGTTATTTAATCATTTGTAACCCTCCGTATGGGTAGTTACGTATTGCCGGGTAGGTGCGTATAGACAGAGACAGGATTTCGATATAAAATAAAAGTTTATTCTTAAATATACTATATATACAGTCACTATTTACAAAAAGGTGTGTGGGTTTAACGGCTGATTTGAAATGGAGGCTTCTGCTCCTGGGATTTCGTCGTAGGTGACGTCTTCTGTTTGTGAAGATACGACCAGAGGAATGTCGTGAGGTGCTCCTTGATTAGATGTATCTACTGCTAATTGATCGACTTCTTCGTTTCCTTTTATACCAGAGTGAGATGGAACCCACATAAATGAGACGTTCCATTCCACTTTTGATTCGTATGAGAATAGGATGTGAAGGTTAAATTTGTTTTAAGCCAAGTAAGTTTTGTTTTTATTTTCAATTTATTGTTCAAATGTATGCAGAGTGTGGTAAAAATGTGGATTATGAATTGAACCACATATTAAAGTAACTCCATTGAAAGAAAACTATTTCAGCGCAAATGTGTAGGTACACAAAATGACAGTTCCTTGAAGTAATCAAATTCAAATAGATTTTTCCGAATATTTGACATAATGAAATGAAAATTGATTATGATTAGACCATCTCTTGAAACAAAAAAGACAGCCTGATGTATTTTTTAGTATTTGATTAGTTAGAAAATGAAGAATTCTGCTAGTTGATATTAGATCGCGAATTAATATTGACTTATAACTATGAAGATTTTCAGAATTGAGAGAAAAGAAAAAGTTGAAATGAATGAGATCAAAACTTTATTTTGTACGCAAGACTAAGACCAATACTGAATAAGCAAGACCAAGACCGGTCCTGGACCTGGAACAATACCAAAATCAAGACTATCCGAGTATAAGTCTTGCTTTGCTCATCACTACTCGGCACCTCAATCCTTATGATTTTTGTGCTTTTGGTAGTGTCGTCCATGTAAAGAAACCAGTAGCCCTTATCAGGTCCAACAGTTTGGGTTCTTCTTGGAGAAATCCTCCCTAGATGCTCTAGTCCTAGAAGTATATATCTCCAATAAGACCATGCTTCACATTTAAAAATGATGCGAGAGGCTGTTCACTCCTCCTCTCTCACTTACCGTATCTGGCAACTGTTGAGGTTCAATATTTCGTTAGACAGCGTCTCCGAGGGTTTTTCAACTAGGAGTTTGCTGTGGTCCTATTTTAGTATATTGCACAGTCGAGGGAAAAGATTCAAATTGAAAGGGAAATTGACAGTCCCAAACATCAAAATATCGCAATTGTTAATAGCCCTTATCAATAATAGTCCAGATGGTTGATGAGCTATTAATGAACAGTTGTTTTCTTCACGAATACAATTGGACATTGGCACCAAAAATAATTCTTATTTTGATAATTATGTCGAACATCAATTTTCATTTGGTAACTTCAAAGGGCTGAAGTTCAACCCGAAATTTTAATATTGGCTGGTAACCTAACTTAACCCGAAATGTTGAAATTGGTTGGTATTTTATAGGGAGCATCTTATACATCCAGTTTGCAGTACAAGAATATTGGGTGACTACCATTGTTTTGCTAGTTTTGTGGAAGAAGCGGAATCGTCTTCACGAAGAACATCAAAATAGCATTTGGTGACTTCAAATGGCTGTATATCTTCGATTGCTAAAGTTGAACCCGGAATATTGTCACACGAATATAAGGTAACAGCCTTAAACCATTATTCAGTTAGTTTAGTGGAAGAAGCGGGGTCGTCTTCACGATAAACACCAAAATGTAGTTTAAAAATGGAAACTTCTGTTTTCAATACATTCCACTATTAAATGACGAAATTAATGGAAATTCTAAAATATTATTGATAATTATTCCGATACTGACATATTATCAGCAACAAAATAATTATCAATGATAGAATTCTCATTAACTTAATTTAAATAGAAATGTCATTTTTAGATGTACGTATCAATAAAACTTCTTCGAGGTATGAAACACGTGTTTGATGGAGCAGACACCAACCAACAATATGAATTTCGAATCCAATAATTATATAATCTTCTTCCTTCTATCACTCCTACCTCTCTCATGTAATAGCGAGTCCTTCTCTTTCCCTAATCATGCTCTCTACTACGCCACTTATCTCCATCCATTCCTCTTCGCCCCTCAACCTAATCTCCTACATATTTTCCCAATACACCGCCTCTCCCAGTTCATTCTCCAACTCCTTCAAAACTTCCTCATTCTTCCAAGATCTAAACACATGTCCCACATCATTCTCCACTTCACATCTCTCGCACACTCCAGCTTCTCTTTTCCCAATCTTGTGGAGGTAACCCACTCTCGACCCATGCCCTGTGAGCAGCTGCGTCAAGAAGTGGTTCACCTCTCCAAATTTTCCGGTCCACCCAATTTCTCCCGCTCCCAATCGCTCCTTTTAGTGCTCCCTTATACTCATCTCACCTTTTCTCCATTTCCTCATCCATCCATTCCTGAACTTCCTCTCTGCTCGCACCCCTCCAGCGTTTCTGTCTGGCTCTAGCCATCAAGTCCAATGGATAGGACCGTGACAGCACTGCTGCTGCCAGTCCACCCACTGTCCTGTACGCCTGCACCACCCTCAGAAGTATTCCTCTGTGCACCTGCAGGAGTGGTCTAACCCTCGCATTCACCCCTGCTTTATCACCCCACACTTCCGCGCCATACAGCATACTTTGCTCTACCGTCCTACCAATTATCCTCCTTTTCCATTCTCGCTGTCCTTTCACATTACCCATCAATCTTCACAGCCACGCTGCCCTTACTTTTTTCTCCTGTGCAGCCTTACACAAATTGGTTTTTGAAGGATAATATTTCACCGCTTCCTCCATCCGAATTTTTTTCCTCTCACCATCACCCCCACCTCCCTTGCCTTGACACAATGTTAACAGTTAGTTAGGTTAATTCGCGAAGATGTAGACGTAAAATTCATGGAAAAAGATTTGGATGGTTTAGCAAAATATCTGGGTAACAATTAAAACGAACAGACGAACTGTCAAGCCAAATGAATAGAATTAGTATTGTTACGAACTCAGTGATTCAGAAGCCGGTCCTGCCACGAACTTCAGATTTTGGCGAATGCGACCTTTTCTAGAGGCTTCTATTCCTGATTGTTCCGGAAGCTTCGCTTACGTAGGAAGTGGTAAATTCAAGAAGGTTCTAGAGATGCGAAGGTCTATACAATGCTATTCAAAAGTCCCCTCCCGAGATACGAGACACAAATTTGTTAACTATTTATCAAATATATATTATTTATAATGTTCTCAATTTTTTGTCCAACAGAACCTATATACTATATACAAAATTCTTTTATTTTTGTGAAGTACTGTAACTGGCCCACAAATGGCGTTACTAAAGCCATCCGCAAAGTAACGGTTATTTTGGTTGCCTATACAGTTTTAAAATTTATATCTGCTCATTAGTTGAAGTTGAATTGTGAATTTCAATGAAATGAGTCAAAATGAACATTAATATGTGTATTAGCAATATCGAAACAAAAAAATAAGCCAAATTCTAGGGTATAAATTGAAATATTTTTCAGGAATTATATGCGTATTGAAAGAAAAATCCGTTTGATATACCGTAAGACCTTTTTTTTGCCTATTACAGGCTAAATAAAAAAATTAATTTTATACTTAGAGCCACATTAAAAAAATCCAGGAAATGCAAACGCCATCGATTTTTTAAATAAACATGATAAATAAATAATCCCTCTAAAAAAGTCTTCTTCCTTCTGGTTCCTTCACCTCTTGCTTTACATAATCGGACCAGTAACTTGAAAATTAGGTGAATTCTACTACAAAACATGATATTAGTGAAGTTAGCCACGATGTAATATTGCGCGCTCAATAATTTTTTTACATCGGATGGTTCAGAATACGATTTTTAACCGCGCTGTTAAATTTGATTTAACAATTTTAATTTAACAATTTTAACTACATCGATGTTAAATTCACAGCTGTTACGAATAATTGTACAGAATAAGCCCATAATACGTCCACAAGCGTATCCAGGCTTTAGTGTCGGGAGGTGGGGGGTATAAAGGAAATAAAACGACTACAATTGTTACCTTCTCCAAGAAATGGAGGGAGTCCTTTTTGGAGCAGTGGGATAGCATAAACTATGAACTAAATGAAAAAATGATGTTCTGTTATCTACACAGTGCTATTCAGAAGTCCCCTCCACCCCTCGTATCTTTTGATCTGCTACACTTACAATAATAAAATTTAAAGGGTGAAAATAAAGTAATGTAAACTTTTCTACGAATGGTGACAGGTGACGTAATAGTAATAATAGATAACGTAACAGTGCCACTCTGGCCAATAATTTTAAATAGGACCTTATGGCAAGTGATAACTCGTTTGTAAGGCATTGACATTGGCTTCATAGCCATATTAATTTTGTTTGGACTTAAGCTGATTTTGACAAATAAATTTAATAAACACCAAAATTATTTGAGTTAACTGTATAAACCCTCACTTCGTGGAATCTACTCATCATATGGTTTTAAATGAAACTGTTTTTAAATGACTCCACAATATATTTGTAAAAATCTGTAAATTGCAAGTAAATTGACAATTGTTTCGATATAAAAATTTTTATATCGAAAATTATTATTTCACATTTAAATATTGAGGATTTTCCAGTCCGCCTCTGATTAATTGTCAAAATAATAGACGTTTTTAATTTAATAGTATTTGTAGCTTTGCAAAATTTTTCTAAATAGCTCAAATATTCAATTTTATTATTGTTTAACGAGACGTTTAAGAGTTTACATAGGCAAAATGGTACGTACTCAAGCCGACAAAGTAGCCGCTATCTTAATAATTGATGAATCTAGAAAGAATCTCCATAAGGCGAAACGTTTATTCAATGAGAGATACCCAGATCGCCCTATCTCAAGAACTCATTGGAGGGAGCTTCTTCACAAGTTTGAAGCAACAGGTAGTGTTCAAGATGCCAAACGATCTGGTCGACCAACATTTAGTTATGATAAAAAAATTGATATAGTCGCTGAAATGGTAGTTAACCCTACTTTCTCTTCAACTTAAGTTGCGTCTATCTGTGAGGTAAGTGAGTGTACAGTACAGAGAGTGTTGGCTAAACATACATTTCATCCATACAAGTTAAAAATGGTGCACCACCTTTCGGATGACGAACCCGACAGAAGACTCGAATTCTGTGAATGTATGACAAATAAAATTAGTTAAAACCCACATTACACAAAAACAATTTGTTCTAGTGACTAAAAGTAGTTTTTGCCGCAATGGAAATGTGAATACACAAAATGTAAGGTATTGGAGTGACACAAATCCTCACACCTTTCGTGAACAACATACCCAATTTCCAGAAAAAGTCAATGTTTGGGCAGGTATTTTAGGAAACCACATAGTTGGTCCTGTTTTCCTAAATTCAAATTTAAGCTGTGAAGCGTATCTGGAGATGTTCCAAAATGCAATTGAGCCGTTAATTCTTGGAATTCTGGAAGATGATCCAGATTAATTCGACCATCTAGAAATAACATTTCAACAAGATGGTGCTCCTGCACATTATCATGGTGCAGTAAGACGTTACCTGGATGAAGAATATCGAGGTATCGTGGTCCTATAGGATGGCTACCTCGGTCACCAGATCTGACACCATTTGATTTTTTTCTACAGGGTGCGGCAGATAAACGGTCAATTAGAAATATCTAGAGAACTAAAGTTATCTGAATTATGAAAGTTGGCATGAAGGAGTTTTGAATAATGAGCTATTTAATGAAAATTTTGCCGTAACCATTCTACTTCCGGTTATACCGGAAGTCGCACATAACTTTGTAATTTTTAATGGATGACCCTGAATATTTTCAAATTTTAGGAATATTCACGTTATTCTGAACATTTTTTGTTGATACTTCCCTATACCTATCTTGAACCGTTTTTGAGTTGTAATGTTTTTTATATGAAGATGACACTTTTTTACCATGTAAATAAAATTCGATATCCTCTAATGTAATTTGAATAAAAGTTTAAATTTCTTAGGAACTATCTACCACATACCGCTTCATGGTTTACACTGTGAAGTTACCTTTTTTATTATACAGGGTGCTGTCAAAATTGGAATAAAAACGGAATCCACAATCTTCGCGTAATTCCTTTTTTTCAAATGGGACACCCTGTATGTTATTATTTATTTTAGAAGAATACGTTGTCCACTATCGATATGTATTACTATTCCCTATACCTATCTCCTGCAGTTTTCAAATAAATCAGCTTTATACATTTTTGTCACAAAAAATTAATTTATCGTCGCCTATGGAATATTCTGACAAATGACAGTTATTGTTAATGTTTAATAGTCACCTTGTTGTATGCCGTTGTGTAAAGGGTATAATAATAGTTTGTCTTTAATTTTCTTAACAAAATAATAATAGCACATTTAGGATATACAAATGTTGATTTTTTAAATTTAATTATGATTCACGGTGAGTATAACAGAATGGTATCCAGAACTTGCCTTGTGTTTGCTGAGAGATATCCTGAAAAGCCTCGACCAAATCATGAAACTGTAAAACGTTTTCTACACAACTGTTCCCAGTTTGGTCAGTTTAAAAGTAAAAGGAATAAGCCCAAGACCCATGTCGATAATGAGGACTTACAAATAGACATCCTGGGATATTTTACAGCTCATCCAAATTAATCCTCAAAAGAGTCTATAAATGTTTGGAAGTTGATTTGAACATTTGTTGAATTAACAAGCTAGTACCTTATTATCTTTGATAGTATCTGTATAATTGTTCAATGTTTAACCGAGTGTTTAACTCAATAAATTAATACCACATAACCTATAAGAAAATTAATTTTTTGTGACAAAAATGAATAAAGCTGATTTATTTGAAAACTGCAGGAGATAGGTATAGGGAATAGTAATACATATCAATAGTGGACAACGTATTCTTCTAAAATAAATAATAACATACAGGGTGTCCCATTTGAAAAAAAGGAATTACGCGAAGATTGTGGATTCCGTTTTTATTCCAATTTTGACAGCACCCTGTATAATAAAAAAGGTAACTTCACAGTGTAAACCATAAAGCGGTATGTGGTAGAAAGTTCCTAAGAAATTTAAACTTTTATTCAAATTACATTAGAGGATATCGAATTTTATGTACATGGTAAAAAAGTGTCATTTTCATATAAAAAACATTACAACTCAAAAACGGTTCAAAATAGGTATAGGGAAGTATTAACAAAAGAGGTTCTGAATAACGTAAATATTCCTAAAGTTTAAAAATATACAGGGTCTTCCATTAAAAATTACAAAGTCATGTGCGACTTCCGGTATAACCGGAAGTAGAATGTTGACGGCAATATTTTCATTGAATAGCTCATTATTCAAAACCCCTTCATGCCAATTTTCATATTTCAGATACCTTTAGTTCTCGAGATATCTCTAATTGACCGTTTATCTGCCGCACCCTGTATAGGGGTACTTAAAATCCAATGTTTATACTACGGCACCAGATAGCATTGGCGTTTTGAAAGAAAGAGTTATTGAAGAATGCAATGCAGTTTCAGCTGACACATTCGAATGAGTACGACAAGAGTTTACTAATAGAATGTATCACTATCAGGAAGTAGACGCAGCACATTTCGAACACTTGCTATAAGAATCCATTGTTGATATTTGATCAATCAAATTTAAGAAAATAATTTCAATAATTTTGGAATTTATTCAATGTATCCGTCAAAATTAGTTTAAACCCAAACAAAATTAATATGGTTATGTAGCCAATGTCAATGCCTTTCAAACGAGATATCACTTGCCATAAGGTCCTATTTTAAACTATTGGCCAGAGTGGCACTGTGACGTCATCTATTACTATTGATTAACCTGTTACCATTCGTAGGGAAGTTCACAACACTTTATTTTCACCCTCAAAATTTTATTAATGTAAGTGTAGCCGTTCAAAATATACGAGGGGGGACGGGACTTTTGAATAACATTGTATATACGCGGGTTTTGAGCGAGTCGAACAGTTGTTCAGTATACAGTATTGATAGCATGGAAACTTTCATTCCAATCTAAATGCCCAGAATTTCACAACTGGTTACTGGAAACTGGAGACTCCTGATTTCATTTTAAAAAGTAATATGAGTAGATTCCACATAGTGAGGGTCAAATAGACTCAATAATATTTATAGTTGTTCATTATTTATCAGACGTAAAAAAATTATGCGTGCAACTTTCATGTAATGGTTATCAATACACGAGTATTAACCGAGATACGAGAGGACGAGTCGATGATTATGCGAATGAATGACTAACTATCATAACATGATCGTTGCATAATATACTATTACAATCAATCGCCGCCAAAATACGTTGAGGTGTGATTTGCCATATTTAGTATGATTTTTCATTCAACTGACATCAAATGTTTATGTTTCTCATCATAAGTATATGACTGATCACTTCTCGTTGTCAGTGGTATCAGTGATTCCTGTCTTCATTCGACAAGAGAGCTGCAAAATACTGGAACTCAATTTGAGAAGAAAATTAACCCTGGGATACATATATTTCAGTACCTGTATGGAAATGATCTCTCAATATTCAGCGTTGTGTCCAGAAAACTATCAACCATCTTTCTGAAATACTGTAGACTTCCCTCAATCACAATATTATCAATAAGAATTCGAGTCTGTTAATTTGTTGTTTGTATTTTTTGTTACGTCTCTATGCTTCAACTTAAATACTGAATCAACCGTCATGAAATTTTTGTACACACTTTATAAGGTGATCCTGCAAATCAGTATATTCTCAGTTTTATTCGAATTATCTTATTATCGATGGTGAAATAATATGTAAGGATATTAACGCTAGCGGAACCGCGGTTGAAAGCTTCATGAAATCATCATAAGATTCTGTACACACTTTGGCAGGGGCAAATTATCTGATTTTAGATGGTAACTTTCCATTCTTTTGTGCGCTAGAGTGGCCACCTGAGCATAATACCGGCATGAGACTCAAGGATAGCTGGACTCCTTGTTAGTGTTGCACTAGGGTTGACAGACTATAAGTAGATTTGAGGCGCCATTATCTTCTAGACCTCGACGAAATAACAGAAATGAGTTTAAATAGGGAGAAAACTATCAAAAAGGATATCAAATTAAGAACTCACTAAACCGGACACGATTCTTTAGAGCACTTGTAGCTGGATGGATTCGAAATAAGATTCAAAAAAATTTAGAACAATAATTTTATTCTGTCCATGTCGGTGATTGGAAAATGAGGCCAGCACTTCATATGGTGCTTAGCTTGAAATTTCCTCCGGGGAGGATGAATGGAATGGGGATATTCAAGTTATTTGCAGTCCACAAGTAGAGGTGTCTTAGAGATGTCGTATTCCAGCTATGCTTTTGAGGTTACCTTGAATGTGTCTACTGAAGTATTCTAGTGGTGTTAAAATGGTATAACGGTATCCTAGCAGCTGTCCTTACCTAAAAGTTTCGGCGGATCAGGGATATGTGGGAAACTGGAATGTAATGGGGCAGATAATATTGGTTCAGCTAAAAAGGAAGGTGAAATGATTGAAATATTGTTAAGTTACATTTCCATTGTCACACATTAAATTTGTATTAGGATCAAACAGAATAATATCCAAAATACGTGTCCATTTTGTTGTGAAAATATTATTATAACTTGTCGTTTACTTCCTGTATGCTCGGAGAGGTTAGATTACTATTAGTATTTTGTTTATGTCGAAAGTAAATTATTGAACCAATAAGAAATAGTTTTTCCATTCGAAAAAGGCAATTAGGATTTGATCTGAAAATAATTGTCTTGCGAAATAAGGGAAAAATGTATAAGAAAATAAGCTGAATCGAAACATCTTATAAACTTGTATCGGAGTGATGAGAAAGTAACAAGAAATATGGTTTTGAGGGAAAGAGCGAATTATTGTGGCAAGATAACAGTGGTGTTTGTGATTGATTTCCTTTTTTGTCTGAAACAAGTTGACTATGA
Source organism: Galerucella pusilla (assembly GCA_910591695.1). Classification (NCBI taxonomy): domain Eukaryota; kingdom Metazoa; phylum Arthropoda; class Insecta; order Coleoptera; family Chrysomelidae; genus Galerucella; species Galerucella pusilla. Next base: position 10,167 of record CAJUYI010001731.1, read on the forward strand.
TAGCTATTTTCAAGATGAAAAAGAAGGCTTTCAAGCCAATATTGAAATGAATTAACAGTATTCAAGCACAAACCTCAATAGATTGTTAACCAACTACTAATTTTTTGATTAACCCTTCAACATTTTTCGAAAGTTAGTTAATGTGGATTATCGCAGAATGATAATTATTCTAACGCTTCATAAATTTTGGAATATATTTTTTAAAGTCAGTAACTGTTCAACTAACAAGCTACAACTATCTATAGGCTTCTTCAGTACGTGATAAAGCTCTTAGAGCTCGCGTACGGAGAACATATACCTTGTACTGATGAGGCACAGAAGCTGGTCTACGAGTTATGCTGTCTCTTCTAATCGCAAATCAGGATAGTTGGTGTTGAATATCTCGTAGATATACCAGCTCCGTTTGACTTTGAAATGTAATTCAATATCCGTCAGTGCCAATAGTCCAGGGAGTAGTTGTTGCTTCTCAGTTGAATGGTCACTGTCTCTGAAATGTATTCTTCAAAACCTGTATTATCATTCTGCGTATCTATTGGTAACGCTCTTTATTAATTACGAAAATATTACAGAAAACTGTAATAATACTTCTTCAGTTGATGTGCCTTATAATTCAGTTTTGAAATAACTGATGATTACATTAGCAAAGCATCCCTACAATTCATTAATGTTGAGGATAATAGCTTGAAGCTATGTCCTATCTGGGATCGTTAATTTAACCAGTGAGGGATACTTTTTACTACGTGTTTTATAACTGATCAATTATATCTAAGTACCAGCACTGGAAAACTTATTTTTTTTCTAGATCTTGATTTCGAAATGAGATTAATTGCACGATTTGTTTCCTTGAGTCCTTTTTGTGGCAAACTGTCCTCTGAACAGCCTCAGACAATCTATATTTCCTAGATGTCGACATTGGGTTTATGTCGAGGATACTGTTGTTTTTCACATCAAATCGAACTTCCCATTATATATGCCAAATTGGGGCAGTTCATGAATTCGGTAGCGTTTCAGTTTCCGTTATTAGGGATGATTAAATGAGTTTTTTCATGAATTCTGTCCCTATCTCTCACAACGAAACAATTTGACAACTGCACCGAGAAAAAGATTCATTTGTGACAATTAAAATCTTATTATGTCAAATAAATATAATTTTCCATATGGCCTAAGTTATATTCAATTTGTCGTTAAGAAAGGATTTGTTTCAGGTTCGGGAAGTAATATTACCTATGAATAAAACCATATTCATTGTCATTAATAAAATGAATTATTTATCGAGAATTATATTTATTCTTGTGAAAATGTATCATGTTTTTCTCGAACATTATTTATTAAGGAACAATGACAAAAAAGTTATTCCTTTGTAAGCATTAAAATTAAATAAAGTAGTTTTCCAATAACAAATACTTATTTTTGCGGGCTAACTATCTTGTTTTATCATAAGATAAATAATTATGGCAGAATGACATTTCTTTATCATAAAAAATGTATTGTCTCGGTAAAATATATTCCTTTACCATAAAAAAATATATTGGTTGGGTTAACAATATGTTTTTTATTTGTAAAAAATGTATCAACCCAGCAAACTATATTATTTGAAAAATGTAAATATCTGTCAAAACTTTCAAATGATTTACTATGAAAATTTAATTTGTTGTTCCGAAGTGATGGAATATTAATCAAGATGTTAGGTTTTTTTCTGGGTAATGAAAACAATTTTCACCCAAATAGCATCGTTATATTTTATGACAAAATATTATATAGTGCTTAGTAAAATTTTATACTTTCTGAAATACAATTGTATAAAGGTGTGCATGAAGAAGAACAAATTTTTTCAGAATAAAGAAATTACACTCGAATAAATCATTTTTTTATATCAAAATTTCACAATCTTTTAACGTTAATATGGCTGCTTAATATTGAATAAGCAATGTTAGTATTAAACAAAGGGGGGTCAAACAAATCAGTTTATTTGTCTATTAATAACCCTTCTCTCGGTGTGGACAATCAATAATAGTTTGAAGTTCAAGACTGCAATAAATGTGTTGTGAAATTTTGTTTACGTCCATTCACGGTGGATCATATCCTTGGTGAAATGTGGAACAAAACTTTCAATCGTATGACATTCTAACAATATGATGGGATCCAGTGAAGTGCTCACTCCAGGAACAGTTTTGATTGGGATAGCGTTTTTTTGCTTAAATCGGGAAGAAGTTAATAAAACCACATTTTGCTAGAATACTAGCTGCATATCCATCCCCATTTAGTTGTATTAAAGCACTTTCTTTGATTTCTCGTCTTTCATCATTGGACTCTGCGCCGAATCCCATTGAATTTGCCTCTCTTCCCAAGCATGTTTGCAAATACCTGACTTAAGGAACTCCCTATCTTCAATATACTTTTTGTGATCATTTATTCGGATTTCCAACGGCCTAGATGTTTCACAAAAAAAAAATTATCGCATTCACAGGATATCCGATATATGCAGTTCTCCATTTTTTGGTTTTATTTTGTATCAGTTTCGATCACAACGTATTGTTAGATTCAAACATAGTTGAAATGTTGAATATATCACCAATTATCCTAATTTTTTCTGATAAACCCTTAACATACGGTATTGTAAAGTTTTTGAAAAAAATTGTAGCTGGATTATCAATTTTATTTTTATTATTATGTGGTATCAACAAAGTAGGTACATACTTTATATTCCCACTTTTTGTATTCATGAATTCTGTTGGGTAATTATTGCTATTCAAGTTTTTAGTTTTTACCTTTGTGCATTCATTATCATTAGGACGAATGATTATGTCTTATGTCTGATGAAGATTTTACCATCTCTTTTTTACGCTCATAGAATGATTGGATTCAAAACTCAAATACCTATTATTAGTGTTTGTTAGTTTACGGTAAACACTGGCTTCATACCCTGTAGGTGTCTTATTGATAGGAACATCGTAAAATGGCGAAAAAATTGCAATTTCAAATTTCATAGATTTTTCTCCTTCATTCACATTTGCTAAAAAAACATACAAAGATACTAAGTCATAAGGTCATATTATTGCGGATATGTCATGTACATATCTTCAACAGACACTTTTCCCTGTGAATATTTGATAAAATTTGTGAGAGGTTAGATCCCATGACAAGACCAAGTACTGTTTATCAAAATCGTTATTGAATTAAAAATATGTTTCCGTTTTACATAATTTGAATAATTCTATTATTGTTGTTACCCTCAATTTGGTCCTTTGAGTGTCAATATTTTTGAAAAACTCAATTAAACTTTATAGCGGTAGTTGGAGCGATACGAAAAGACGTTGGTAAATAACAAGTGTTCATGTGTTATGCACTTCCCCTTCATAAATGCGTTTGTTTTTTCCTTTTGCGCAATATGTTCACAGTTTTGGATAACAAGAACAACAATTTGAGGTTGTGTAGAGGAGTAATTTTAAAGATGACTCACCTGAGCATTTTTCTAATTAATTGTATTTTTAGCTCGTGCATAAGGTGCAGAGCTATTCATTTGAAAACGTGATACAGACCCATTAAATGAAGTAAATAGTTTTAGTTCCACAACAAATACGACAAATATGGTAGATTTAAAAATGTGTCGTGCTCATGCGACAATGAAAATGTTTCCATTCCATTTTACATAAATTGATGAGATAAAATCTCTTCAGAACCGTTCCACATGAAAGTTTTATTTTGATATAAATCGGGTTTTTGGGAAATTGATATAATTAATTATATGAATCACTCTTTTTTAAGCACATTTAAAACACAAAATGGAAAAAATATATTTATCAAGACTCACGAATTGAGCATAAAGCTGCTATTAATAATATTATATCTAGCGACATATGGGTCTGTTCTACAGCCAAGTTTATGATGGCTGTAGTTCGCAGAAATAATAAAATAATGAGAATAACTTTGGGGTTCCTCTAGTATATTGTGTCGCAGGGGCTGAAAATGAGTTTTAGTAGCCCGAGACTATTGAATGCACGAGCGAGCGTAGCAAAGGGAGGCAGTTGATAGTTGAGGGCTGCTAAAGCTCTTCCCGTATGTGTGACACACAATTGCTTTTCGCCCACCGAAGAGACCAAAAAATAGGTAGTATAACAATAGTATCACAGATAAATTATTTATGAACCAAGGTGGTTAAGACTATTATTATTGACCGAGCACAAAAATTATTTCACGAGTGGCTTGGCCCCGAGCGGAATAAGGTACAAGGCTTCACCACCATGGTGTATTTACAATTTTTTCCACTATTAGCGAGATGTAAGACAAAAATTGAAAGTAAAAATTAAATTTCTATAAAAATTGATCAGCAAATGAATGTTAATTCGATTTTCCACCGATGAAACAAAATTTGAGTAAACTGATGCAGATTGACATTTCCACTAATAAAACTTATTTTCAAACAACGTTTGTATTAATTGTATGAATTCCGCTACCACAAAGTATAATTGGGCATCCCAAATCAAACAATTTTTTGTTGACGTTGAATCACTGCAGTTATGGAATCAATTATCTTATGGTCATCTAACAGCACAAAAAAAACTACTATTTTCCAAATATCATACCTTCCTGCACCAATCCGATATTGCTACATCGTCAGCGTACCCTTTCATGGCTCTATATAATGCTTTCACCACAACACGTGAACCAAGCAATTATTTACTGTTGAAGTCTCCAATTCAGATCACTCGTACTTCAGCTCAACTCCGTACGGTTAATCAATTTAAAATGAAGTTCACATTAAACGGCATAACCTATAGTATAGATCCTACTTTAACATGTACTGTTTGTAACCTGGACGAGAAGGAAACAATTTTTCATATTTTGTTTGAGTGTCCGATATATACAGTTATGAAACAAAACATATCCTGTCTGCAAAATTTTGAAACATAAGTAAATGCTCAACAAAATATAAACCTATCTGAGGGAAAAACTATATATGCTGCTACATTTGGAATATTCTCAAATTGAGGTCATTTATACTCGATGAATAATGTATTTATTTCATTTTTTTTTATTCTTTAATACAAACTGTCTTGTGAACTTAAAAAAAAATTTTTTGTATATTATCACACACTAACCTTGCTGTAAACATTGTTTTCTATAAGCAATAAAGTTATTATTATTATTATTATTATTATTATTATTATTATTATTATTATTCATCCCAAGTATGCACTTGCTCAGCACTTGCTGGTAATGTTCACCTATCCCGAGCGTGTGTAAACGCAAATGGGATTAGGCTCGGAAGCCACATATTTAGAAATTTACGGACAGTGTGACAGGTATTTAGGATGGCAGCCTTCTGCAGATCGATGTAAGTATTTTTGTGAAGACCCAGTTTGGTAAGGCTATCTTGTAGAGTTTTGGGAATTAGTCCCGTAGATGAAACAATGATCGGTACCACCTCTATTTTCTCTGCATGCCACATCTGTCTTACCTCAATTGAGGGATCGGTGTATTTTGCAATTTTCTCGTTGTATTTGTCCAGAATATTGTTATTATTGGGTACAGCAACATCCACCAGATAAACCGAGTTAGCTTTTTTATCCACAACTACAATATCAGGCCGGTTATTCGTCACCCGTCTATCGGTGATAATTGACCTATCGTAGTATAGTCTAAAATCAGCATTCTCTAGCACCGAATTCGGATGGTACTTGTAATATGGGGTGTAGGTGTTAACCAATCCAAATTTGTTGGCCAACTTCTGATGGATGATGTTGCAAAGTTGATTGTGCCTGCGTAGGTAATCAATGTTAGCTAAGGCTGAACATCCCGACGTAATGTGTTTATCGTCTCTGTTGTTTGTTGGCACCTTCTGCACTTGTCCGTATCGATGTTTGGATCTTTCATGACAAATTTCTTGTAATTGTTAGTATTAATTACTTGGTCTTGAATTGCCATCATAAATCCTTGTGTTTCTGGAAATAATGTTCCATCAGATAGCCACTTATTTGATGCTTCCTTGTCGATATGAGGTTGATTGAGGTCGTGATGATGTCGACCATGAAGCGCTTTCTGAGCCCACTCCACCTGTTTGTCAGAATCTGTAACGATTTCAAGTCTCATATCAGGGCTTACAAGATTTAAGGGGGAATAGTTTTTATCTGCTTTTGTTTTTATTATTATTATTATTGTGTTAGCGAACTATTGCCCTGGTCTGGTTTATAGAGGATAATTTTCCATCCACAGAAGACTTTCTAATTTTACTGGTAATAATGTTGAAGGTGGAAACATTTCTCGATCCATATTTCTCTGCAATCAACGTGAAATAAGCAACACATTCCAATCTAAGATTTCAATTTTGACAATGTCGGTCTACAAATCGGTAGGTAGTGCCCTAATCGTTCATGCTGATTTTTCACTAGGCGGTTACCACATCGTCTGACTGACACGTACACGTTCTGTTTTCACTCCTCACCAAAACCACTGATTATGATCGCACTCCTTATATCATCAATTATTTATGGTTGAACGTGAAGTTCAGGCATTTTTATTGAAATAACTCCCATATGTTAGATAATTTCAAGCAGTAAATATGTTGAAGACAATCTCCTGGATATACAAAATTATGTTGCACACGCTATTAACGCTCTCAAGATTAGACAAAATCATACATTAATGACCACCATTAATGCGTGATTCACCTACTCAACGATTTTCTGCGGGCAACCCAACGCACTTCCTATACATCATATTTATATTGACAGTTATCGGTGGTGTAGGCAACCAAACATACAATAACGTCTTCAAAAAATGAATCCCAATCAAAATATCACAATAATGAACCGTTTTAATGTATTACAAACGTTAACCCTAAACTTTGACTTACAAAAATTTGATTGGTTGATGTTTAGATTACGAGCAAGCTCCACCTATCAATCAAGAGTTGAATACTATGAAGGCGTTACTTTCGTAGCGGCAATGTGTCTTACGACTTCTTTTACTGTCACACTGACGTTCTCCACAGGTCTGTATTTTGTTGTTTACTGTCAATTATTATTGAATACATTTCATGAAAATATATTAAATAAATTTTAGGAAAAGTGAATATCAATCTTACTGTTATATATATATATTTAAATAATACAAAAATATGCATGGATACACGGAAAAACATCAGCATTTTGAAAGTTCTCAAGTATTTTCAGTTAGAAAAAGAACCTGGTAATTATTAATTTCATAGCTTTTTCGAATTTGGTTTAATACGATCCTGATGATTGTATTTATCAAATTTTAAGTTAGCTATATATCAAAATAGTAAATGAAATAAATGCCGAAAACCCGAATATACGTCACAAACGATGACGCACACCAAGAAGGGTATTATTTCAACCATACAGTCGATGAAAAAGCTTAGTAACTAACACGAGTATTAAAGTTTATGAAGGTTTAGTAATACTATAAATAGCTTTATAAAATGATGGATAATTTTTCACTAGGATGAAGCATTGGAAAAATAAATTTCTTGTCAATTTTTGAGACGCAACTAAGTATTGTACAGATCGTTCCATGATTAAATGACGCTTATGCCCGAGATACAAAACCTGAAATGAATTTTTTTCCCAAAAAGGAGTATAATAGCCAATTTATGAGTCTGACAATCCTTATAGGGACAATTGAAATTATGTCCAGCAGTCATGTAGAACATAAGCTATATTACTTAATGATTTTTTTGTATTCTGCAGAGCCAGAAAAATTGAATTCACTTTTCTGGGAAAAGCACAATACTCTCGGCCAATTGTAGGTTCTGGTACGATAAAGACACTAGCGGCACCCTCCCTTGTAATAGAGTCAAGCATTCATGCTGGAGTGGCCACAAGTCCAGACCAGGAATACCCTGTTGAGTTCTCCTCCTGAGGCAGTCAAATAGCAATTTTGACGTTACACGGTAGAAGCTAAGTGCTTTCAAAGCCTCTTGACTACCCGAAAAAATTCCAAATTAGGTTAGATGGATATAAAATCACATATTGTTACTGTAGTTTGTATTTGGAAGTAGAGTTACTTGATACTCTGTATTAATTAGTTTTAACACATAGGATATTTCCAGTTTTTCACCACGAATGGTATTGAAAAAGACCACAGCAACCGAATGGGTTGAGTTATGCTTTGCTGGATAATGTATAGGCGAAGACTACGATAATAATCATTATTATTTCTCATTTTGCAGCCTCACTACTTCCATCAATATTAACATACTTTCCATAACGAATGCCTTCTATATTTTACTCAACTTTCACCGTTGTAATTGGTATTCCATATCACTACATATTATAAACCAAATCCTACGCCCCGTCTGTCTGTCTGTTCGCGATAAAAACTGCTACACTAATGCTGCTTTCACCAATGGATAGAATGGTTCCCAAGAACATTCATTAGATTTTTTACATATTTGATGGAGGTGTCGGAAAGAAAGGTCGTCTAGGAGATTTCAACAGAAACGCTGCCTGAACCGTTCAAGATACAACAAAATAATATTTAGTGAAATGGCATATTATTATGCCCATCTCTTATTACTATATGAATTTTAATACTTTTGAAAAGTTGACAATTATAATGCGGTAATATAATAGATATTTACCAGATAGTTACCAGTTTGGTGAGTATTTTAAATTAGAATTGGAGTGGCTCTTTGTCCTTTGCCACTGCGATCTTTGCAGATCCATTGTGGTCCTCTCTATATTTGAAGATCAATATCTAGCTCCATTCTTTTTTTAGACTCATAAGCCTGGATACCGCCTCCCTTGTGTAGTTCCCTGTCCTCGGTTTTTCTTCTCCGAGTAAATGAAACCGCACCCTTGCTAGGCCTTCGCACTAACAGAGTATGTGCTCCGTGGTTTCGGCTTCTTTCTGGCCAAGCCTGCATAGGCTGTCATCTGCTAGGCCAATTGTGTGCATATGTTTCCTCAGCCTACAATGTCTGGTAAGAATTCCTACCATCATCCTGGAGGTTTCTCGACTTTGACATAGTAGGTTGTGTGCCAGTTTGGCCGGAGGGCTTTTAAGGAATAATTTTGCGTGCCTCTGTCCTGGGGTTTCATACCACCAGCGCAACGCCTGGTTGTTTTTCCATTTGTGGATGCTCTTTTAACTTAGGCATTCAGCAATTCCACAGGAAGGCTCTGGCCCTATCATGACCTCTGTCGCTTCCTGCTTGGCTAATTCATCGGCAAGTACACTTAGATTAGGTTGGTGGTGAGTGGGTTTATAAAGCCCTCCACTGCGACTGGCAAGAGTCTATTGTGGCTCATACCTATTCAGATCCCACCGAACAAATTCAGCTCCTTAACAAAGCCGATTTGTTTATTCGGTGAATGATATTTCAGGTCCGAGGGGAGAGAGAGACTTTGCTACACTTATACAGTACGTGTGAGATGTTCACGAGGCGACAGCTGAGTCTGGAATTATGAAACGAGTACTGTAAAAGTTCACTGGACGTGTGACGTACAACATTTTATTTCATACTGCTAAAAAACACGGAAGAAAAGAATATCACACATAATACAACATGGAGAAAACTTTGTTAAGGTGCTTCAACAAAAAAAAAAAAAGAAATGTGTCAGCAAGTAGCAGTTCTTTGATTAATAGTTCATTTGATTGAATTCCTGGAATCCATATTCATGGGAACGAAAAAATAGCCGTTAATAACGATATGGAAAATGAGTGAGTTCTGTTTATTGTTTTGCTGTTGAATTTCAATGAATGTATATATACTTTTGAAGTATTTATTATGAAAAAGCCTGTAAAATTTCATACTGTATTAATCCGGTATTCATTTCAAGTAAAAAAGATGCACATTATTCAACTCTTTTATAGTTTGAATAATTATCATAGGAGTAATGGCAAAAAAAATTACGAACGCGATAATGAAATTCGAATAGGGATAACATTTTCTCCCCTTTAAACTTATACTATAGTTTTCATCGACTTTATTTACGCGCAATTAATTAATGTGCGTGTGTTTGCGCACTACGCATAATTCACAGCGGATTTCAACTTTCCAAAAGTGTATGGGCTTTGCTTGATCTTTCATTATAACTTTCGAAAGTTTCGGTATAATGGGAGGTTGTAGGGGAATAAATAGGTCACGCAGACCTTTTAACATAAAATCATATATAGGGTATTAGTTAGTTTTGGTATATGTCTACCTACAAGAACGAATATGAATAGCTACGTTTCACAGCTGCTTAATCTTTTCATGATTATATGTCAAGATAAGAATGATGGAATAAAACAATTTAATTCGATTAAATTCTCATTTAATTTAAACCAATGTTCAATTTAACTTGTGACGCGCTCCGCCAACACAGTAGCTTTATCAAACAAGTGAAGGAATTATGAGACATTTTTAATTTATACAGTGCATGAATAAGAAATTTTATAAATATCAACGGGAGTATTAGAAACGTTCACATGGGAATCAAGTATAGAAAGTGCCTTGATATGAATGATAACAAAGATATTGAATAAGTTTTACTGGTTATTCATTTACAACAATCATTGGTCAATTATTCTAGGTGAATAGCTTTAATGAGGGAGGTGTTGGTCGTTGAAAATATCACATGTATGTTTGTTTTTATTCATCTCAAGAGCTCCCAAAATATTCATTCTGAAGAATTTATGTTCTACATACTGTGATATTTCAAAATTTCAGTGGAAAGTGTGATGCTTTGCTGATTGAAGATTTGGATGTATGTATGTATGTATTTTGAGGTGACATTCACTTAGACCTAAAAGATCTATTGTGCCCCCTTACTTCTACTCAGTTTCTGAGGAGAGTCTAAAAACCTAGTAGTTCCTTTAGTCTTATTTTCCAGAGTAATTTTAAGATGTCTGCAGGCTTCAACTTAGGCAAATGTTCCTCTTCTATCCAGTAATCTCCTAGGTGCTGTGCTCTAGGATTCTGGAGTGCTGTGCAGTTGTAAAGTATGTGGTTGGAGGTTTCTTTTTCTATTCCACAAAATCTGCATTCTTCTTCCTCCATTATTTAGAATCGAATTCTTTGTTCTCATAGCAGTGCTTGTAATCTGTAATCTTTCAGTTTTAAAGCTTCTAAAAGTTCTACCGATATAACTTTTGTCTCAGTTGTCATTTTCACATTTCAATTCATAAACTCCCGATTTTGAAGATTTGTTATTTATATACAGGGTGATTCATTAAGAATGTCAAATCTCTGAACTGTAGATTCTAGACCTCAAAATATGGTGATTATGCTCAACATGCCTTATGCAAATATTGCTAGTTTCCGAGATACGGGGTGTTCAGAGTTTAAATTTAAATTTTGATTTTCGCAATAATTTTTCATGTTTCAACAATTTCTCTTCGAAATTTGGCAATTTTACGTTTTTTGGCATGAGGAATCATAATTTTCACTCTAATTTAAGATTGCCAATAGAGGGCGCTAGTTACACTTGTTTGTGTTAATTAAATCGAAGTAAACTTCTCTTGGGCTAAACTTACAACTAAAATAATAAAAAAAAATAATAAAAAGCGTTAAATTCTACAAAAAAAAGTTACTCTTCTTTGATTCGTGTAAGTCAATCGATTATAAAGTTATTTGCTTCTAAAAAGTTCAATGAAATTTAATTTTTCCATAAAAATTTTTATTATTCCTTAAATATGTGTAACAATATCAAATTTGTAAGCAAAAATGGAGAACTTCAAAGCAAATGCTCAAAATGCCCACCATTTACATCAATACACTTTATGATCCGCTTTCGTAAAGATCTCTTAATATCAAAATCACATTCGTGAATTAGGCCGTGGTTTAATTTTTCGTTTTCTTTTCAAGTAGGCTTGTGTCGCTATGAATCACCCTGTATAAATTGTCATCGGTTTCAAAGTGAATATTCATGTCTAGAGATTCCAAAAATAATTCAATTTTCGAGGATGGCATTCCAAAGTATGTCACGCTTTTAAATTGATTATTTTTATTTCCATAAACAGGAAACATAATGTTCTAGAGTATGCTTGAGTATATTCTCAAGTTCAAATGGAATAAAGATCAAAACAAAATAAATGGTTTCATTCCATCATTTAGTATGGATCTCCATGAAGTAAAAGCCTTATCTATTCAATTCAATTTCTATGAATTGGAAAATTCATTTCACCAGGCTGAGTATAATCAAATCGTACTTGTTATAAATAATTATAAGGTGGAAGTGTTCCAATATAAGGGTAGGAACCCAAGGTGTTCATGATTTAAATTGTTGAAAATTAAATTTGAATTGAAAAACGTCCAGCACTCCAGTTAGTTTTAAATTTCCTCAAAAAGCGTCCATAGTCGCGGTAGCCTTTTGCAGCCTGTTATACCCTATTCAAAAACAGGAGTATGGGAGTACAAATTGTATCTAGTTACAAATAACACTTTCAAGCTGACAATTGACAGTTCCTATATATTATAATTTTTTCCTACTTTCCTCACTAAAAAAGTAACTGAAACACGGGTTTGACATTCGCAAAACGTCACTTTAAGCGCTAGTGTTTAAAGTGCGAAAAGTCAAATCCCGTTTATCTTTTGTTTACTAAACGTCACATCAAGTGTATCTTCTGTAATTTATATTCAATATTCCGTGATAATTTTGTAGTTCTAAGTCACACGATTTTTCAATGAAACGTCGTCATTTTCTGTCATCTTGAGAATATGATTTAAATAATATAATATATGGTTCATTTGCGATAAGTTTGCAATAACTAAACATGACAGATGTTTTACATCGGTGTCACGTTGTAATTGTTTTCCAGGTGTTGGCATAAAATTATGTTGATAAGGTGTTTATTGTATAAGATTACATTCAACTCGAAAATAAGAGCAGAAATTATAAAATTTTGATGACATGAATTTCAAGATGTCCATAAGTTTAACTGAAAAATGTTCATGCACATGTTAAACTGCATCGTTATTGCAGTATTAAGTAACAATGTATTTATTAAAAACTTACATCTGTCACAGAAGTAAAAGGAATTAGCGGTCCACCGTTATCTCATTATCTCTCAAAATATGATATTAGGGATGCAACCATCTCCTTGCAACCACTTGATAAAGACTCATGCATTGCGACGCAGTGCTCGATACTCTCTTTTAAATACTTATGAAAATAACAGATTATATCTTAAAGAATGAATAACAAACTATAAAATGTGAATGAAAACGACAAACCAACACAAGAAATTCTAATAAAATTGTCTGATTTTGACAACATAAGTCTGGCAACCCCGGACACGGCAGCCAATTTCTGGACCGTAACTCTCCCCTTTATATGATTAATTATTACTTTAACACTTTGGATATTTAGATTTTGTTCAGTGGCTGCAATTGTTACTACAATTGACAAAATCGCAAACTTATTGTAACTATAGTTATGTTTTTTTTCCTGTGGACGTAAAAAAAGTATTGTAAGCACCCAGTGTCAAATACATCTTCAGTCACTCGTGCCCCTGGAAGTAACGTTCTTGACACTTGGTACTTAATATCCTATATTGCCATAATCGCCTTCGTATCCTTCTTATTTTATCACTTTCAATCAGTTTCCCAATTTATTTTGTTATGAGAACAGTATAATTGAATGACTATGAACCCAAAAATATTGGATGCAACGCGAAAATTAAATTTATTCATATTATATCCAAAATTTTTCAAACAGCCTGGAAGCCATGATCTGATCATTTCTTCTGAACTTACAATAGATTAAATACGACTGAGCATTTTTCCTACAGCAGTAACAAAGTCAACGGCTTACCGAATACCAAGGAAATACTTTAGTAGTTGAACAATTTTGACAAAAGTCTGAGACTCCGAGATAAAAAATGGTGTTCGATGAACTAGTACCAAATTTGGAGAACACTGTGAGCTGATAAAATACAACTGAAGAGGTGTGAGATAGATACTGCTTCCGGTACGGCTACTGCATTGCCAGATCAGTTTTATTTATCAATTTTCGTAGACATTTTTTCTCTCATATAAGATTTTGAGAATTTTGAAACATGAGTTGTTAATGAGAATTTAACAGTATTATTAGAGAACAATTAACCAGTACAGAACAGATGAATAGTTCATTTCCATTTGTAATCGAATTTATCCAGGGATCACTGAACACTTTATATTAATCACAAGTTTAAAGAGGGGTATTGGCTTTCCGTCTTTGAATTTTGATCGAGTCCTACAGAAAATTCCCAAATTTCCGTTGATGAAAGGAAATTGTTTAATCCTCATAATACGCAAGAGGGTGGAAATTCAGGTGAGAGAGTGCGGACATTCGCAACAGGACTTTCTGACAAGGCTAATTATGTTCCGTAATAGTTCGTGCGTTAATCAGCAGCAGGTTTCCGGGGGGAAGAGCGGAAAAAAGGAGGATAGCTACTTTATTTTTGCGCCTCATTCATCCGCCTTCGGGTCTTGAATAATATCCATTCCAAGGGCGTATCTTAGGGTGTTAATTCTGTTCCACTCAAGTATTAGTATAAGTTTTTGTTTGAATATAACGTTCGATTTCAAATAATAAATACTGACGAAAGATGATAAAGGTGAGCGTGCACTCTTTAGTCATAAATCCTACCGTGCGATGTCTCACATATCGAGATGAAGTTGTTATATCACTTTCTGACCCATAATTGAATGGCGAAGAAGGGCGAAGAGGGGTGGCTTTTTATTTATGGACTAGGATATCGAAAAATGTAAGAAGAATAGAACCCAGAAGGTAGAAACGTTGGGAACAGGCAATAGGCATGAAAACTGAAGACTGAGTTGATCAACTACCTACGAATAGCCAGTGCCTGGTATTCACTTTGTCTGAGGAGAGGGTGGATGGGTCGATGCACTATTTCCATAAAGGAAACCGGCGTGTTTGATGACGCCAACGATGTTTTTGTGGCGTTATGAGCAAAGAGGTCAGTTGAAAACTAAAATGACCTATCAGAGAAATTGGAGATGTGGTTTTAATTTATTATTGAGGGTCTAAGCTGCAATTACTGGTTTAATTTCAACAGATACCTGCTCTGAAATCTTGTACTTGAGTTATAAGCGAGTTTTGAATAATATCCTTGAGGCAGCAGCTGTGTGATTTGAGATCAACAACAAACCAAATTTCAATCAATAAAGAAAAATAACATTTATGTATTCACATAGAAAGTTTCAAGTGTGTGTGTGTGTGGTGGAGAATGGCCTCAAACATAGTCTATTAGCCACAGAAAATTGAAAGTTAGTAAGAAATTGAGATATTAAAACGTATGTCTATATAGAAAATTTAGACTTATTTATGAAATTCACAATAGCATCAAGTACATACTTATCCATGTTTGCCAAAAGAGTGGTTATATTTGTGGGAAGAGGAAAATTGAAATCGATCAGAGAATTGTAAAGTTCGATTGTTGCTATTTTGTTTTCAATGCATTCAAAGAAAATATGGTTCAAGTCTCCTACTGATACATTGTTACAGGAGCAAGCTGGAGAATTCACAATACCTAATTTAAAAAGATGATTCGGGAAACGACCATGATTCATTCTTAAACGAGATATGATGGAGGTATATTGTTTTCCATAATCAAAATCAGAGATATGGGGAATCTTAGTTGGTAAAGTAGGATGCAAAAGAAAATATTGACTATTAGATGTTTTAGCGAAATCGGCGTAAGACTGCTCCCAATTGGTTCTAATATATTTCTTATAATCATTTAAAAGGTCTGAGAAAACAAAAAGTTTAGTATAAGTGTTTATTTTGGAGGCTCTCTTGGCTTCCAAGTCAACGTACTCATTTCCTGCTAGTTTCAAGTGATGGGATATTATTTATTGAGTTTCAGTCGGTTCAAATAACTTTTTTGATTGTCTGTGAACTTATGTCATCCGTGAGGCCTCTTCGAGTAAATCGAGTCACTCTTTTCAGGTCTTAATGGCCAGTGGCCAAGTCTGGGCGGTCTACTTCCTCGCTATGTCTCTTTTGTCTTGTGTTTGTGCTGTCACATAAAGGAACAAATTATCATCTGCGAAACACGTCTGAAGACGACAGCAAGCTAAAAAAGCCGAAATAAACATTGACCCTTCCAGCTAAGAATAGTTGTGCTGCTATCACAGTGACATGACATTGACCTAAAGGAGCTACTAGTCTCTGGGACTTTTTTCAGGTACTAAATAGGAGTAAGGGGGCACAATAGATTTTTCAGACTCAGTGAATGTCACCCCAATATATACATACATTGCAAAGTCATTAACATTTAAATAATATACTTTCAACGTGCCACAACTGTCGATAATTTCATCACACGCCCAGAGCAGACTTTTCATCTCAAATAATTTTTTTCCTGTTCAATAATTTGGATTTTCAATGTTCTAGATGAATCATTTGAAAGAAATTTGTCGCATTCACAGGATATTATTTATCTGTAGGTACACAGGTTTTTGAAAATTGTTCTCATTTTTTTGTCTGACTTCAATAATCTCTACCTGGGGCGTGCATGTTACTGGAACGCATTCCAAGTAGACTATAATAGTGTTAGAATGTCATACAAAGATTTAATTTTACATTCCAATAAGAATATAATCTAGTGTTAATGAACCTCACACATTTGAAAAACCAAAATATTGATTGTCTAGTTGTCGAGTTTTCTCATTAGTATCAGATAGGGACCAAAATGAAAAATAAATTCAAAGGCTCCTGATAACGGTAGCTGAAACGCACTACACTATAATACACTACAAGGAACATACTAAAGATAGGATTACAGTCTTCAATCTTCCTGACTTGAGGTGATTTTTTTGTTATTATATCATCTTGTGATACTCTCAGCAATTATATACCAAGAACATTGATAGTTTGCAACAATTTTGTCATATATTTCGAAAGCGTAATGCTTGGTAACAAGCCGACGCCGAAGGTGGAAGGTTGTTACCTCAAAGCAGCATGCTTGAGGAAAGTTATGCCAAAATTAATCAATGTTCGAGGTATATTTGGTAAGATGATTTTCCGGGCTAACAAATTCCAGAAATATTTAAGGAGTATTATTCTCTATCAAATGGTCGATTATAATTATTGTCTTCGTTCCCAATTCTTAAAACCGACATTCGAGGAACATTCCTAGGTGCACTTCAAAACTTCATTTTGAAAATTTTTTTTGTTATCCCAACTGGAAAGTGGATCAGTGAAGTTATACGATTAAAAGTAATGATTAATTATCATTCCATCCCTGAGAGAAGAGTTATAATCTGTTAGTTGAGGTTGGCTAACGTTGAAGGTTTTTTTACTTTCATCGACTATTCCTAATGGTTTTCATATTCATATCCCTCTGTCCTCCCTTGTTCGTCAACTAATAATACTTTTCACTTTTAGTAATTGAGGTCCAAATCCCTTAAGCGGATTCTCATTCCTTTCACCCTCCTAATTTGAATCCTTCGGGAACGAAACCATTTGTTTGTACCTGTCGGCTCTTTGAAATATTTCGAAAAGGTCTTTCAAATGTGAAAACATCACATAACTGGTTCCAAAAGACGACGTGTTTGTTCTTACGAACAAACAAATTAATTTCGAGTTTGATGACATATACAACCGGAAGATTCGAAAGTTTTGTCTCAATTGTTCAATATTGACAGAATTCACAGCAGTTTATCACGCAATTAATAAACAGTGGAATAGGAACCAATAGAAATGATTAGTGGGGGATAACATTAAATATATTGTAACTAATAAGGGTGAATCGCTTCTGTGACAGTTTAATCGCTTGTGGTGTTCAAAACTAAAAGCGTGGCTTTGTAAGCCTTCGGGACAAACCGCGAATTCAGCAAGACATCATTTAGGAACTAGTGCGATCCTTTCAATATTAGTGCGTGATAATTTGAATTACATTATTTCGAATTAATTGATACCCATGTAGTGAAGTGGGAGGAGATTCGTCAGGAATATTCCAACAAGTGTATATTTTCAGAGAAATAACCTAATAATTAGTTCACAATAATTTTGGAAGCTGTAGTAAAAGTATCGATGAGGCGTGAGTTACAGATGAACTTAAGTTCTATATCAGGAATTAAATTCCATGAAACCTTAATTTTAAAAGAAGTTACGTCGAAATGGGAAGATTATTTTCAAATCAAATAGGAATGACTCAAATTGAATGATAAGACTGTTGGAAAGGAAAATATCGGATGACATTTGTTAGAGGACGCAATTTTATTTTTCATATCTTATTAAGGAGAGGTTATGGTAGGGTTAAATTAAATTTTGTTGAGTCACAGCCCTTGTCCCACGTCCGCCATCTTGAAAAAAGGGGGAAAATGGTTTTCATTCAATAATAATTAATTTTTTTCGACTTTGGCCCAGTAACTTTTCATCGTAGAACCAGAAATAACAAAGTTATGAGCGAAATTCTATAAAATTTGAGAACATATTCTTCATTGGTCGCTAGAAATTTCCTTTCATTGAATTTGAATTCACAGAAAAATTACGTGGAGCTTCCATCTTGAGGTTGAGGTTTTATAGCGCAGCGATATGATTACTATTATATCTCCAGTATCCATAACTATACATAAATATTGATGATTCACTATTAGTTTCAATCACTTTCTAATTTTTTTCATGATAATGTTTTTATTTTATTGATCATTCAATGTTATCATAAATTTATTTTTTGTTCGATACTTCACTACAAAACTCTGATGATAATTATTGGTGAGTGAATTACTCTGTCCTCAATATATTTCATAGATTGGGCAGCGCCTCAGGATCTCATTGACCTCCTCTGTGAAATACTTGAAGGATAAACGGGGATGAAAGTGTCATCTTTCTCAAAATAATTTTTCTCGATCAATTTTGAGGTTTCCTTATGTTACTGCAATACTCCCCACAACAATGAACGCAAATTGCAGAACATTTGAGGCCTGCTTTCCGATATCCACATACCCATAGCTCCACATTCACCTTTATATACGCAGAATATTAACTTTAGAAGCTCAGGAGGTGCTGGAGGCTTTGAGCTTTGTACTGGCATCAATATCTGTATATTTCCCCAGCTTCAGTCTTCAGGGTCGTTGTAATTATCGAGCAACGACTGGACCTGATAGTAGACTTGAAAGCTATACAAGCGCGATGTATCTTGTATTTGAGAAAGTGAAGATAAATTAAATGTGTTCTTCGTGACTGAGTAGGTAAATCGTTCACATTTTTGGCTGTCCGAAAAATTATTATCTTCATCACCACTATATGAAGAGATGAAAATACGTTCCCTAATTACAGCCAGCAAAGCCATTTCTCTTGCACAGGAAAAACGTTGTTTCTCCTGCTTACTTTCAGGAATTTAATTTGGAGCATATTGTGAGCTGCTGAAGTTGTGTCACATTCTGAAAAAGTATAGAGAAATAAGCAAATTTTTCGCAATTACGTCTTCGTACATGAAATTATTCTGCTTCAAACGGTTTGTGGAAACTTGTATGTAGTACAGTCCATTGTCTACTTTTTGAAATTCCACCCATTTTGACAAAAAATTTCATAGATTTTCGCTCATAAATGTGTTATTTTTGGTTCTACGATAAAAAGTAACTGGTCCAAAGTTGTAGATGATTACATTTGCGACAAAAAATGTTGAAATCATATTCTTGTGAGATTTATACGAGGATTTATCAGTTGTGAGATGAACTATAGAAACCATTCATACCCCTTTTCACAGGATAACGGCCGTAGGACAAGGGTTGCGACCCTACAAAGTTGAATCAAACTTACACTCACCCCTCTTTAATAGTTGAAAAATGAAACCCCATCCTCTTACAAAGGTAATCTAGGCTCAAAATAATGTAACATTTGAATGGATTGAATGGGCAAATAGTTAAACGCATGTTGTATGTGTCGTATGTCTGTGAGGTACGAGTGACGTGGAATATGAAAGTGAGTAGTACCAAAGAATCGTTCAAAATTGGAATAAGACCCATATATGGGATGATTACGCAATCTAGATAACTCAAAATCCTAGAATTTGTGATAAGAATTATTGGGGATGGAGCTATCCTTCAACTTTCGACCTAGTGCAATCAAATGATCGGTACAACAGAGATTGGAATACTAACATAAAGAGATTCATCTTCATACATTTCAAACGGTACCAGGATTTCAATTCTAGAAACCATGGAAATCACGGGATTCGTTATCTGTGAGTGAGTTGCTTTTTGAGGGAACTGATGTGATTGTACCAAAGTATATCTGAAGTGTGTGTTATTTTCAAAATTGATACGAGGAAAATGAAAAACGTCAAAAGTTATTCACAAAGATTTCTGATGTCAAATCAAATTAGTTTTTTGGTCACCATTTTCTGATACACCAAACAGTCAATAACTGGAAAGTTACATTTTTTTGCATACATTTCAGGCAGGTTTTGGCACCATTACATTGGCTCCCTGAAATGACAAGTTAACTCTGATTCAACCTATCTGATAACTTCCACGGTTTCCAAAGCTGCAATATAGGTACCCTTTAAATTGCTTAGCCTGCATAAAAGAATCAGTTAACCTGGAAACGTGATGCTGTGACACGCTTCAATTAACTAAGTCGGTGGCTGGGTGTAAGTGAACCAAAATTTGATATAACTATTCTTGAGAAGGTGCCAACTAAGTTCATTTGTCCGCTCGCATTAATCTTATCTCTTTACCTAGCATTTAGCAAGAGTGAATAGGAGAAGCCTACTTAACTTACGAGAGAGAGAGAAGAAACTAGTAATGAAGTGCAAATACACATAGATTCAGAAGTTTTGCATCACCTTCTTCGGATGCGAAGGAATTTTTTTGCGCTAACAATTTTTTGTTGGCTTGTTTATCAATGTTCACCATTTCAATATGTTCCATAATTTTGCAATATACAAATGTTTACAGTTTTTTTTGTGAGATAAAATTTTTAGTGCGATCATTCTAACATTCAAGGCATTTGACTTTTACGATTTTAAGTGCAAACATTAATCGTCAAGTCATAAGTGAGATTGACCGTGCAAGAATAGTGGCTTTAGTTGAAGAAGGTCATTCTTAAAGGTTCGTGGCAAACAGAGTTGGCGTTTGGCAAAGTGATGTGTTTCGTGTATGGAACCGGTATCTCCAGACCAATTCTCTTCGTGATAGACCTAGAAGCGGTAGGAGGCGTGTTACTAATCAGCGGCAGAACCGCTATATCCACTTAATTATCCGAAGAAACCCGAACATGGCAATACCAGTACTCCAAAGAGATATGAGACATGCGTTGGGAGTTCAAGTATCGATCTCGACATTACAAAGACGAATACTTGCGATAGGCTAGAGGTGTCGCCGACCAATAAGAGTGCCCAGACTACAACCTGAGCACAGAGTTCGCCGACTACAGTGGACTAAAGAACACGCGACCTTGCCTGAAAAATTTTGGAACTCGGTGTTTTTTTCCGACGAGACAAGGATTGCTTGCCCATGCTCGCCCCGTGCCGCCCTTCAGAGGAGGGAGTGCTATGTTTTGGGCTGGTATCATGTTGAATGATCGCACAGAATTAATTCATGTGGAGGGAACGATGACTGGTGATAGGTATCTCAGAGAGATTCTACATCCTCACGTGAGACTATGGCACGCAGCTGTTGGCAATTCCTTCGTTTTTATGGACGATAACGCCCGACCTCATCGGACCAAAGCTGTAAATGAGTATCTTGAAACTGAAGGGATCAATCGTTTGAACTGACCTGCCCTATCTCCTGACATGAATCCCATAGAACATGCTTGGGATATGCTTGCCAGGGCAGTGGCAGCACGCAGAAATCCACCCAGGAGTGTACAAGAGCTTGTTCATGCGGCCCAAGAAAAATGGCGGAATATTCCTCAACAGAATATCAATAATTTGGTAAACAGCATGAGCAGGCGACTTCAAGCTTGCACACATTCTAGAGGTGGAAATACTCTTTATTAAAAGTTCTCATGCAGGTTCTCACCTAACCTTTTCTTTAAAAAGAATCAATTTGTATTTAATTTATTTAATTTCTAAAAATACTTTTCATGTTTAAAGAAAGTTTATTATTGGATAATAAAAAATTTTGACAAATATACACTTTTTTTTTTATTGAAACTAATTATTTGATTAATCTTTAATCCATTTATGATGAACACATTTTTTTTTCGGAGATTTAGGGTGATGCAAAACTTTTGAATTTATGTGTATGTACTGGGATCTGGAAAAAACGTGTCGGCGAATTGAAGACAAATGAAAAAAACAACAAGGTATTTTCACCAGACCAGTTCATCTTTCGAAAAAGTGCTACCATTGTATTTTCATCTGTTGATTCTGTCATCCAGAATTTTGAAAGTAAAAACTAGTTTATAAATTAAATTTTTTTGACACAAAGGAATAATTTTCCGCGGAATGGTCACACACAAAGTGAAGATATATATGACTTAATAAACTTTGCAGTCTGTGGCTATTGAAAAAGTTAGCTGTCGTAATTACTGATGCTGCGCCAGTAAAAGGCATTAAAAATGATTTCACGGCGTAGCAAAGTGCTCGTACGCTTTCTGAGATCGAACGGCTTTCGTTAACTAGAAAGGAAGATAATACATATTTGACCGATCACTTTTATTTCGCAAATTAACCTCAAAATTATACTTTAGAACGAAACTTATGACACTACAACCAAAAATGCAGTTTTAATACCCATTATTACCTTTCTGTCAATTCTGTTATAGGAGCATATGCCAATATATTAATTAAGCCCTACATCCTTCCACATCAAACTTATGTCAAACGATAATTAAAGTGGAAAAAGCTCTTATTTATTTGCGTGTTCATGCTAAAACACTGTTTTGGTGGACATCAATTTCCGTTTTACCATGTTATTAAAATTTCGCAGTACGATTAATTCGAAACAATAATTTTTATTCTTCCAATGTGTACAAAGCTCACTCCCCAATTTGTAATTACAACATGCACAATAAACATTCATTTACTTTCCTTAATAAAATTAAATTCAAACAACCAACGTAATAAATACATTTTTTATCCGGCGTAAATTAGAAATGAAAAGTTAGAATATAAATTTAACGTGGTCCCCGCTGACAAGTTAAAAAAAAATATTACATCGGGAAATTAATTTGTAAACTCAAAATTAAGGGACGTAAAGGTTCTACGTTATCATTTTTCCAGCAATGGTATCAACTATATGGAAAGGAAGTCTTACAATTCTGATAAGAATTGTCAGGTCCGGAGTAACATGAATGAAGACAAAAAAGCTCCCCTTCAACGTCAGATCGGCGTAATGACGGATGATTTATTATTTTAATCATTCGGGCCATGAAGGTTTGTATATACAGGGTGTTTCCAAATGACACTTACAACGTTTGCATGTAGATAGCTCTCGTGAAGTTGTTTGAAATAATATAAGGATTGTGTGGTCCGGCCTATTTACTATTCGAAGTTATGTTGAAGTTGAAGTTATGGAAATTTAAATGTTTTAACTTGATAACTTCAGAATGGATGAATAAATAAGTTTGACATTTGGCAGGTTGTTTTCAAATGTGGAAGGGCATATTTTTATGGAAAACATTCTCCATTTTTGATCCAGTGGTGAACAATTGGATGAATATGTCACCTTTCCCCTCCCATTTTTCACGCCAATGGCGTTTGAAGCAATTTTTATTTTATTTTGGTATACCTCGATGGTTTTAACGTGAAAAACGCATAACCTTCACATATCAAGAAATTGTAGTCTTCTAGATGATATATTAATGTTTTTATGGAGTCGGCAAAATCACTTTTTCATATTGAAATGAAATAAAAATATTTTTCTTCCAATAACTACCAAACTACTATGTAACAGGAACTAATTGATGAATCAGCAATGCATCTAGAACATTCGGAGAAGATTGTTGAAAATACTTGAGTAAGTGAAGAGTTAAGCAGCCAACATATTACATCAGAAGTTCAAAATTTTGTCTATTCACATGCAGCATGGATTTTTTCTATTCTTTTCCAATAAAATCATAAGTTCGGACAAATTTTTGGAACAATCTTCTCCCAATGTTTTAGATGCATTGCTGTTTCATAAATTAGTTACTGATGCATATTCTAACCATTAGTAGTTTGGTAGCTATTGAAAAAAATACAAGAACATTTTTTATTTATTTATTATTAAAAAGTGATCTTGCAGACTCCATGAAAACAATCAATATCTCGAGAACTACAAATTTTTTGATATGTAAAGGTTTTCGTTTTTCAAGTGAAAACCATCGAGAAATACAAAATAAAATGAAAATAGCTTCAAATGCCAGTGGTGTGAGAATTGGGGGAGGAAAAGTGACATATTCTTCCAAATGTACACCACTGGATCAATAATTTAAAAATGTACCCTTTTATCTTAATTTGAGGATATTCCAGATGTATTGGCCTTAATTGAAGCATCAACATTCTGTAAACAAGAGATACTGCGCTTCATCACAGTATTTATGGACCACTAAAAAACAACATGTAGAAGAGTTTCCTCTCCTTATCTTCTGTATGTTCCTTGTGGTATATTATTCATTCTTTTTTTGATTTCTTGGGAAATTAAACCACAATATTTTTAAATTTTTTATTTCAACGTTTCGGTAGCGTTCCAGCTACCGTTGTCAAGAAAAAATAAGTATAAATTAATTTTTATCTCTAACTGACACAACAGAAAAAAATTGACAACTGGACAATCAAAAAATTATTTTGAAGTTTAAGACTGCAAAATTTTGTTATCAAATTTTTATTAAGGTCCACTCATAGTAGATCATATCTGTGGCAAAATGTGAAATGAAATATTTCATTTTATGACATTCCAACGATATGATAGTCTACTAGAAATGGAATCCAGTGAAGTGCACGTTCCAGGAACGGTTTTATTGGGATAGCGCGTTTTTTTCGCTTATATTGGAAATGTTGTTAATAAAACGCGTTTCTTGGTAGTTTTTTTGTGTATGAATATTTAAGTTTTTGAAATATGTATACTCAGTTTGGTGATTTTGTGTATTGAAATGTGTAAAAATGTATAAACTTTTTTTTTCTTAATAAAACCATAATCTTCCTTAACTTCTGCTAATTCCTCGGCTAGAGTATGCTTCACAAACTTATAATCTCTTATCAATCAAAAATGTCTAATCTGTCGCCAACAGGAAGCTAGGAAGACACATGTATTTGGAGATATACTTCTGACATTCCTTCTTTTAATTTGTATCGGATTGTGCTCCAAATAACACTATAAAATTTCAAATAAATATCAGAACCATATAGTAAAACCTTCTTTCATCAACGCATTTGAAAAAAAGAAATGGAAAAATTCTTTCTATTGAAATCAGTAACTGAACACCTGAAAATATCGAAAGCTCCTGAAAAGTCACTGAAGATTTCACTTTGGGCCCAATTTGTAGGTCATGGCAGGTGTTTTTGAGCGAGAAAAAACTCGATGCGATTGACTTTACGGAAGGGGGGAAAATGGCCCCCTAAACCCTGGAAAGACTCGTAACTAGCATTCCATGTGATTCGCAGCTCGTTTGTACTTGACAAAAATATTTTAAAAAGCGGTCAAAGTTTTTTTCCACAAGCTTTTGAGACTATTTCATTAATTTGTTCATATTTTTGGAAAAAATAATATTTTATCCTAATTTTTTTTTATTATGGAACCTTGGGAGGCCTTGGATGATCCCATGAATTTTTTTAATATCTTTCTTGCGTTTTGATAAAAAATTGATTTGTTTATTTAATTATTTTGAAAAAAGTCCGGTTTCCACCGGTGTGATCAATTTCCCTGATTTCTGAAAAATGATTGGATTTCATTAAAATCAAAAAGCACATTCGAAAACTAGACACTCTAAGCTTCAAAATGATGGGCATTGAAAAGCATATAGGATGATAAATTTTCAAATCGCGCTTGTTCCACAGAGATTGTACAGAATTCCAAAAACGGCTGAAAAGTGAATATGAACAAATCAATTTTTTTTATCAAAACGCGAAAAAGATATATAATAAAAAAAGATCTTTGAGATCATTCAAGACCTCTTAAGGTTCCATATTAAAAAAAAATTAGGATAAAAGACTATTTTCCAGAAAAATGTGAACAAATTAATGAAATAGTCTTAAAATCTGGTGGAAAAAAACTTAGATCGCTTTTTAAAATATTTTTGTCAAGTACGGACGAGCTGCAAGTCACATTGAATAAATGAATGAATGCAATGAACTTTGAATCATCGGCAAATGTCAATTTTTTGCCGGGTTATGGAACAATTCGTCCGCCCCCTGAGGAGACTTTTAGGTCTCATTATCTCGATTATCAAATTTTAGAAAAAAATGATGACAACCATTTCTGTAGATAATAAGACGATCTTAATTTTTTTATCCTAGGAAAAATTCTCGCATATTGAGCCAGATATTAGCGATAAACCCGTTTTCTGTGGTTTAGGGGGCTATTTCCCCCCCTTCCGTAAACACAATCGCGTTAAGTTTTTTCTCGTTCAAAAACACCTGCCGTGACCTACAAATTAGACCCAAAGTGAAGTCAGGGACTTTTCAGGAGCTTTGTCCCTTCATTTACTGGACTATCAAGGTAATTGCAGATATCATTGGTGAGACCCGAAAAAAACGAATTTTCGGTTGCGTGACGTACAATATTTTTTTAAACGGACACTTCGATATACATTCAATTCTTCATTTTACTTTTTATACCTAACAAAGTGATTAACAAAACTAAAACCAGATAAAATAATAAGTTTGACATGAACGACAAATTGAAAATAAATAAACTGTCATCACTCGACAATATATCGAAACGTTGTTACCATAGTAACGAAATCAAGGTAGATTGTATTTTAAAGAGCGATTGGAAAAATGAAAAAAGAATGGACGTCAAGGACCAAGCTTTTTCCTGTCCTTGACGTCCATTTTCCGGTCTTGATCAGCAAAACGTTATTTTTTGGACGAAAAATGGTCCAGAATATGTATATTTTCTGGTCGGTCTTGAAAAATGTTATTTTCCTAACAAGTGCGGAAAGTGATACTTTCTCGCACGCGACTGCAGTTGACCCGAACTACGCAGTGCGGAGTTCGGGCTAGCGGTCAAGGGCGGGGAAGACGCTTCACGCATGAGTTAGGAACATTATTTTTTCAACGACCGTATATACAAAAAAGTATACCAACCCATTTTTTAAAAGTTATTTTATTTCAACATACATATGCGAAACTTCAACCAAAAACTATTAATTATTATAAATAATTATATTGAAAACACAATTTGTTGCATTCTGTAAATTACTCAAAATTGCTGGTCCAGTGGAGTTATTTGGTGTTAACTGGTAAGTAATGGAGAATTAAATGTATATCTGTGTCTGTCTTAAAAAAATATTGTACGTCACGCAACCGAAAATTGGTGTTTTCCAGGTCTCACCAAGCTTCCAGGACGCGCCTACGGCTCGCCCCGGAATCTGCTTGTTTCGACCTGAAGAACACTACTTTCCGGTTTTGTAACGTAAATTGCTATCTCCGGTGCCTGGTGTCCATTTTCCGGTCTTGATAGGTAAAACGTTATTTTCTGGACGAAAAATTGTCCAGAAAGTCAATATTTTCTGGTCGGTGTTAAAAAACAAACTTTTCCATGTCATATATCTTTTCTTCTCTAATAATGATCTAAACCAAAATTTTATACTTTTAAGTTGGAGTCAAATTGTGTATTAGTTTCAGGTGAATTCAATTTTTTTTCCCGAACACGTACGCAAGTAACACATTATAAATGTATTCGAAATAAACGAAAGCGACTTTTGAGTACTACTCACTACCTTAACTTACATGTCATTAAAATGTCCATCAACAACACGTATAGGTACTAGGAAATTCAATAATCAAAGAACACATTTTTGGAGGCTTACGTTGCAGTCAGCGATAGAGTGGAAAAAATTTGCTCTTGGGAATATCAGGAATCCAAATCTTAGAAATCCAACATATTAACTCAAAATTCATAAAAAAAAATTATGACTTTTGGAAGCCCTCAAAATCAACGCCATTTCTTTTCCACGAATCTTAATAGTAGCCATGGGTTCTTGTTCATACCATCAACAATTCAAATTTTCTTGAATTTGTAAGACATGTAAATTTCTACGCGCTTTTTGACAACCCATTTCATTTTACTACAATAAAATTTTGTCAATCTAGACTGCAATCATCCCTTACACCGACTCTGAAGACTTATTCGACGAATTACCACCGGAATAATGCTGGTGCCACGAGGGTGCCGTTTCCTCCGCTTTTCCGTATATTCTGATGGAAACTGAGCCGCATTTGACGACGTTCGTTAGGATATAGGCTGGCTATCTAGACGCAATCTGTGCTGCTAAATGAAAAACTCATTAACACCAACTTTTATAGCGCAGAACGCTGAAAATTGTATTGTTTATACGAGAGTTTCTATGTTGTAGAAATGATTTTCACATTTTTTTTTCGTGGAAATGAAAACAGTTCCAAGGTTTCACAATGAAAATACATATGAGAACATTTTCATAATTAGAACCTTTTTTAGATTAGCTTGCTATTTACCGGAGGGAGTGTGGAATGGAATACATGATTCCAACAAATATTCAAATATTTGTCCTGAAAAATCTCCCCAGATAACGGCAAGAGACAAGAGGATATCATGCACAAAATTTTTTATATCCCAATTGAAATCTTTTTTATCATGGATATACAATTATTAGAGATAAGAGCTCATTCATGGCAGGTGTCAAGTGGAACGGGATAACTTGTTCAATTAGCAATATGCTTGATTTATTGATATCTCTCGAGGGTATATTTCTGAAACTTGGACATAGTTCAGAGAAATGGTCAACATTGTGGAAGGAAAACGCTGCTCACTGAAATTAGATATCAAAATCAATTATTATCTATCTTGTGCTGCGTCGACAACATCCTACTTCAACCCACCTTTTTTTTTTATCAACTAGTACACCAAAAAATTCACATATTTCATCATCTGATTTGCGCAGTCATTTCCCTTCAAACACTACTAACACATATTTAATTTTTCCATATCCTATATAATCCCGCCTCCCCCTATTTTGGTAGAAAACTCTCCTAATGAGCTAACTTTTAGGTTTTATAGACTATAGATGGAGTGGTGGTCCATCATCACCCACCAATGTCCCTGAGGAAGTAAAGAAATTTTCGATGCGGTGTGTGACGAACAGTATTCTACTACTATAAGAGCAATGCTGTTTCTAATCAACAACATCACAGCACCTGGGGAACTTCCATATATTTTGTATACCTCTTCTCCCCCTCCTCTGATGTAATGACATCGGAAATGAGTGATTTATATCAGCTGACGAAGCCAATCTTAGTCCTTCTCCTGATTTTTCATTATTCAAGAACATCATGGAGATGGAGCAAAATGAACAAATAATAAATACTGTGTATTGCGACTCTTACTCGTTATCTCTCGTTAACTACGAAGGCTCTTCAAACAACTAGGCCAAGGCGGTAGCATTGGTTGGTGTATCAGACAAAAAGAGGCAAAAACGTGATTCCAAATTATCAACTCCGGAGCAGGATGAACAAACAAATACTGTGTATGGCGATTCTTACTCGTGATCTCTCGTTTACTAGGAGGACGCTTCAACCAACTTGGCTAATGCGTTGGCTATTTGATGGTGTATCGGACAAAAAGATGTGAAAAACTATCAACAGTTCAATTTAAAAAAACAGCCTGGTGACAGACCGACAGGCGGACGGCAAGACAGACAGATGGTCAGGCAGCAAAGTCTATGAAGATAAGATAAGATTCGTATTCCACTCTCTGGGTACGGAACCCTAACAATCACTTACCTATTAACTCACCTAAAACCAAAATGAAACTATATCTTTTTGAGTCATCATTGTTTTTCATATCTGTCGGCTATATTGTTTCCTTTTTATCTCAATAATTGTTAATACAATTTTGTTTTTCCAATCAAATTATAGTTAATGTATTATAACTATGATATCATCCATTTACATATACCAGCAGAGTTGACATTTTAATTTATTTTTGGAAAAGGACTAGAGCTTTGATCAGCAGGCACAGCGTTCGTGTAGCTCTATGATGTTCTCTATTTCCCTTTACAGAGATCATTGTTTATTGGTATTGTCGAACTGTAATTTCACGGTTTTTGGCGGCATATTCAAAATCACTGCAACTTAACCTTCATTGCCCAATGACATTCATTGTCAAACTCTCAACATTTCATCCAAAGTAGCTCAACGTAGCGAAAACTCCAAAATTACTGCAATTAGATATAGGGAGCATTACATAAAACATATTCAGTAGGTACCTCTCAGGTAATTTGGAAAAACAAAAAAGAAGAGATTTTTACCACAGTGTAATTACCACCATAATATCGGATATATCTTCGCACACCAACATCTATGAAAACCGTGCTACCCATTTCGAAGATCATTGAGGCGTTCCATAGTTGAAACTAACTCTCCATACCGATATCATATGTTATAACTGAATTTGACGTATGTTCGGGGCTCTCGTCGTCGTAGTGAAGCATTCATTGCATTGAGTGCACTTGACTACTCCTTCTGTCCTATTCTGCGCATTGTCAGCTATTTGTAATTCGCTATGTGAACTAGCTTATATCCGACAAACGTAAACGTGAAACATAGGCAAGCATGACAAACGTTTTTTGCGCTAGCAGTCTACGCACCTGTGTATAACAGAAGGGCATATATGAAGAACCCCAATAGACTTTTTCAGGCACACACCAAGATTAGTGAAAAAAAAAGAAAATTAGCATTCAAGCATCAATAAATTTTATGTTTACATGTTTGTAATTGTTTAACATTTATTGCATTCAAACTTCAACTCAGGAAGATATAATATTTTTAACCTACTCGGTATATTTCTGAAGCCATGTATTTGACGATCTACATTCTCTAGGTCATCCAACAAATCTTCAGCGTTGTCAACACCGGTAATAACATCAGAATAGACCACTGGAACCGGGGAGGTGAGTCCCTTGCCCTTACCCGCATATATCCCGTGAAATATAGCCTCGTTTGTCGGTGTCGAAGGAATGAGGGGTTAAAAAATGCCGTGTCAGCGGCAAGGACAGCTGACCACTAGATTGGGTTCCAACGATCTGAAGGAAATAGACAAGGACGTGGGCTAGGGGTTTAAGAGGTCGCTTAATCACAGTACGAATTTGTTGAAAATATTCCGCAATTCACCAGTTGACCCCAATACTGTAAATGAATTACGTTGTTTATCAACTTTTATAATATGAAAGTAGGTTAAAGTGTTCAAAATCGAGAGCTATAGAATAACAAAAGTTATTTATTGTACAGTGCGTCCATAAAGTAGCGCATAAATTCACTATTAGCTGAATAGATTGGTAATAAATTTGAAAATTCCAGAAAAAGTTCAATATACGGGGAATCACCTTCGTGTAAAGACGTCTTTACGATTTTTTCCAATGGAACCCTTTTTTTTCAATTCCCGTTTTTCCTTGCTGATCTAATTCCAAAACTATACAACACGTTGCTCCAAATAATTGGTACAGGATGGGCCTCCTCCTCCTTTGTGAGAAATGCAGGACAGCGATTTTCTTCCTAGGATGATCCTTCACGAAGCTGAAGTAAACTCTCACAACACTGATGAAACGTTACGTCAGGTACTGGCTGCTACGCAAACTCGAAGCCGACTTCCTAGTCAGTACAAAAACAACCGCGCCAGTATCTTCCAGATGTGATCACAATCTCAACGATGTAAAAAGGGGATGAA
This sequence comes from Galerucella pusilla, assembly GCA_910591695.1. Lineage (NCBI taxonomy): Eukaryota > Metazoa > Arthropoda > Insecta > Coleoptera > Chrysomelidae > Galerucella > Galerucella pusilla. Next base: position 41,917 of record CAJUYI010001731.1, read on the forward strand.
TATTTTGCGATACCACACGGTATCCGTAGGCTCTGATGGGTTAATGAAGAGGAGGTTTCTAATGAGCAAGCTCTGACTCCCGGAACTCTATCTACATTATTTATAATTTTAATTAAACGTAACAAAATGTTCTTAAATTTTCCTGTTTGTGTGAAAAAAAAAAAAATGTTTGAATAATTGTCGTAAAAATGTTTTGCCTCGTGGGGCCCTTCCTATATGCGGAACATTTTCAAGACAAGTATTCAAACATTTTCTACTACAGTTCTTCTATTACACTTGAACTATCTGTTTCCACTATTTAACATCTTTCACCTGGCTACTTTAAGAAACATCTTTATATTTGTTGCTTGATGACAGTTCTTGAAATCCGCTTCTAATTATTGTATTGTTTGACATTTTTCTCGTTTCAATAATTTCTCCATGTTTTGTAAAGTAACTATACCTCATTTAAAAACCAGGAGGAGTGATTTGAATTTAAGTTGGCAATTCTGTAGATCTCTGATTGGTCAGATTCAGCCCAGTTTCACACAACACTTTTTAATATTGACATCAGCTGATAGTTTTCATTTTTGATAGTTCTGACAGATAAATAAATATTGGTTGAAAAACCAAAAATATTCTGAAGCAATGGGTACATTATTACTTTACATATTTTTTAAAGTAGTAAAGTCGGTTTAGCGAGTATTGAGGGAATACTGAAGTAAAGGAACATTATATAGTGCAGAAAATATTGGTGGAATACCAGGACTTTTGAAAAATTGTGATGTGATTGAAAAATGTCGTTCGAATAATAAAAATGTTATCTGTGCTAAACAAGATTTTGCAAGCTTCAAATAAACGTTCAGACTTTCTTGAAACAAATTAAATTTATCTGTGTCACCTTTTGAAGTGTCAAATGTAGGTACTATTTATTTGTTATATACATATTTGGGAAGAAATCGTCAAAGTTCATCGGAAGAACATGCCATGGAAGATATAAAACAAAATAGAAAAGAATAGGTTTGGTAGAAAATACATTATTGGCTCTTGAAGTTAAAAAGAAGGAAGAAGGTATCTCAGAAGTATTTGAAAAGTGGTTTATTACACTTGATCCGGCAACATAAAGATAACTGTTGGTAATGTTTAAATTAATACTGCATATTGCTCTACAATGCTATTAATTTTGTAGTATTGTTATTGCCAGAACATATTATCAATTGTCATATTCTTTTCAATTTAATTGTAATAAATATAATTAAAGTAACTTGACTATCTGTAATTCTCCACCATCAACAATGACCATAATTTGTTTGTTGTCGATGTGAATCTGAATCTTCTTATGTTTGAATAAGAAACGAAACAGGAAAAAGTCTTACATTTTGTTTAATGCGTACATCTGAAAAATATACTGCAGATCAGAGGAGAAATCGACTTATGACTAATGTCTTTGCTATCAAGGCATATTTAATATATTTGGAACACGACTGTTGACTACGTTTTCGGAACACACCCTTTAGTAACTAATCTGGTAACTTTTAGTGGTGTGAGTAAGGCTTTTAAAATTACTCCTCCTGGTTTTTAAATGAATATTAATATTTAATTCATCCAACACAGTAGAGGCTAATTTTCGTCGCCATGGATGCTAATGTATAATTGCCAAGTTCACGTAGGTTCTCTATTAGGAATACACAAAAACAAAATACCCAGCGAGTTATTTTGCTTGTACTGGATGGAGTTCACTTCTGAGGGAGAAAAAACATGGAAATGACGTGTTTTGAAAAAGTGTTTTTTATTTCCATTTCGTTCTCCTAGTTTTAAATCAATGTTTGTATCTGTAACAAATATGGCGCATCCGGTGCAGTGGGTTATTTATAAAAGTAATTAAAAGTCTAATGGAATTGTTAAATAAATTTTGAAAACTAATTTCAGAATAGTTCAGTACTCTTTTTTGCTTATGGCTAATTCGTGAAAATGAACACGCTTGAAAAAAATATGTGTTTGCTATGTAATTCGGGATCACGCTATTTAAAGTTTTTGTTATTCTAAATATGAAATAAGTTCATATACATTCCGATGTGATTCAATTTAAATGATATGGGTTGACTCCTCACTAGCTCCAGTGAGTAATTTTTTTTAAAAGAACCAGGAATCTTTTAGCATTAAACATAGGAATACAACTATCTGTAGTTTTCAGAATAAAAGAATGTAATTTATTATGGGTTTGGTCTTTGGTCCCATATTTGGGGATGGAATCATTCAATTCGATCACTGATACAAACCCAATGGATGTCATTACCAAAAACATGAAAATCTCACAAATTCTTAACATAATACAAGATGATGGCGCTTGTCTACCTAGAGTGTCGGCTGGCTGAACACCAACTAGATAGTTTCATAATAAATATTAATTATGTACATATAAATGGCTACTCGAATATTTTGAATTGACAATTTGGACATGCCGTTTAGAAATTAGAATGAATACAAAAATTCTAGGTGAACGTTATACGCGAAATGGACTATACCGACCAAAGCTGAAGCAATAGAATGGAATGTTGATTAATTAGATACACCTGAGAAGGACAGGATGGACAATGACCTAGGAGGACAACTCCTCGGGAGGATGTACAATGGGTCACATGTGGCCTAAGTGCTGTGAGCCTACACACTCACCCTCCCCACTCTACAGATACAGATACAGATAGATACACATTTGACTTTTTCACGATGGAAGACGTTAGTATGATATTCGATATTGGAAGTTTCTCTTATTTCAAGAAAATACATGAAAACTATGGTTCAAGCGTCCCACTGACTTGCTTCTCACAATTTTTTTTTGAAAAACAATATTATTCCGATTTTGTTCCAGGATAGTTAATGATAATAATAATTTTATTAGATCTGAAACAATGTTACAGCAAGGAGCTAATATATTCCTATAAGAAAAGAATTAAAGAAAACGATGGAGAAGGTTGAATAAATCATATACCGCAAACAAAACATCAACGTAGGTAACGATATATTTCAAATATGCTTCCTAAATGATGATATATTATTTTCGAGACATACCTGTGAGTTCACATTTTTCAGGCAGGGAATATTCCGTTGTGGTCATAAACTGTGTCCCGAAATGTCCCAACACTTTTCTTAATTTAAATGTCCATACTTGTTGAGGCAATCCATCCATTCATTCATAGTTACCCAGCATATTATCAATAAGACGCCAAGTTTGTAAAGAAAAAGATATACTTACAGAGTACTTCTATATTATGTACTTATATATTTTTCCCTTCAACGAGGCATTTCAGAATGCTGCAAATGGACTTTTATGCTCTTTTGGCAGTTGAAATATCCAGAATACTTCAGGAAAAGAATTCTTCAATTATTGATGACTATTGTCCATTTGAATGAGAGAATCTGCTTAAGACGACTTGCCATAAAGTAAACCTCAATGCAAAGGCGCCTATTATTTGAATGTGTGGAACCATATTTCGCCAATCGAGAAGTTTCGTTTTTACCAAAGTACTCTGGATAGTTGAACTACCAAATGAGCTTATCTTGGCTTAGACATGTTCCAATAACAACTAGCTGGAATGTACCGCCAAAGGAAAAAATTTATGAGTCTGATCCGGTGAATTTCTCACCTGATTTCAACATTTTATTATGTGTATTGAGGTAATATTTTCGTGGAGAGATCACATCGAGAAAATATTTTGGATTGAAAATTGTACTCATTGATAACTTGCGTCTGCACTGCAGCTTCACTCAATTAAATGGATGGGAGTTGAACTGTCGATCTCTTGCTTGAGAGCCGTGAGAGATTATACACTATTTAAATGCTTAAATATCACCTACTGAGGATATTTAATAGGAAAATAGTGTATATGAATTTTCTTATTGTTGTGATTACAATTTAAACAGACAACAATAGAATATAATCATTTATGAAATCAAACAATTTTATTTTGTAAAATCTACATTGTAA